>CAKNXH010060156.1:0-55390 GCA_932178445.1 Andricus quercusramuli
AACGAACTAAAATTATTTACACTCGACTCTCTCAAACGTAAGCTTCCCAAATATACACACACGAAGTTGCACCAGGCAAACTAACCTAAACGGTCAACTTCTCAGCTGACGAAATTCTGACAACAAAAAAATAAAAGAAAAGCTGACAAATTCTGCAATTGGCTGTAATCTGGCGATTTTGAATCGCGCGCATAAAATTTTGACCGATGGCAGCTTATACTGTTGGATCACGCATCCGGTGGCTTCAGATTGGTTGTGATAATTCTTGCGACCAATCAGAAACTATCGGTTCCCTTAATTTCCGTGCGTGGAATACAACAGATACACTCTTTCCTTCAAAGTAGGCTTGATGGTCAACATTCCCGCATGAAATTTTGTGCGGGAATGTTATGATTCCCGCACACTTTGACTTCATCAAGAATCGGCCATTTTCTGCTCATTTTTTGGTGCATATACAGAGAACTTCCCGTAGTGTTGCAAAAAATTATTTTATTTTATTTTTTTTTTTATCTTGAACGTAAGAACCCAAACAAGCCAACCCGTACGAATCAACACAATTAAAACTACTCTTGGCCTTCTTTATCTTTCGTTTGGAAGCGCATTCTTTGAACAGTCAACAATGTCATTTTTCGCCAATGCAGCGCCATCTGGCACAAATCGGAAAAAAACTATTAAAATAAAACTTACGTATTTTTTGATGAGGAATCTGATTCTGTAATAAAAAATATAGGTACCCATTTGAAATTTCAAAGTTACCCACCTCCAGCCCCCAGGGGGTGGGGTAGATTTTTGCGGGGTTGCTTTTCCGCCTCGAAAATAAAAAGGTTTTATGAGGGGCATTTTTTCGTTGGATGCGTATTTCTTGAGATATTTCGATGTCTCAAGATAAAAGAATCACCCTGTATAATATATTATAGTTACCGTATTTTTTTCAAAAAACGATTTATCGAATCTTAGTGGTAAAGTTTGAGTGCTTCACAGATTGCGCCATTTCTCTGGATCGAACAGCGATAATTCAATAAGTTCTGTGCTCAGATACTATAAATGATTTCCACATTTGCGCAGAGCATCTTTCCATGCTTTGCTATCCGAAATTCTTCGCATCATTACCTCGATTTTTCAGAATGTTTAGGTCATTCCAAGGGGCTGCAACGAAGACAGCTGACACGAACCAAAACTTTACGCAGCAGCAAAAATGCAGTGATTTATGCGAAGTGGGGTTTTGAGCATCCAACAGATTAATGAGTCAATTGCATAAACCATCCATCGTATCCTGCTTATCGCCCCGTGTTGGTAGAATTTAATACATTTGAAAGGAAAATGGTGAAACTAAAAAACTGGAGTACAAAGTCTCACCTTTCATATTAATTAATAATTATAAGTACCTTGAACTGATTGCAGTAGAATTCAATTCTCTTTGCAGAACTGGAGAAATTAAATTCTGCTGCAATCAACTAAAGCTACATATAGTCAGTAACTAGTTTGAAAGGTAGGACTGTGCACTGCAGTTTTTTAGTTTCGCAATTTTCATTTCTAGACATACAACCCACGAGATGACTACAGGAGGTTTTAGAGAGTCGTTATAATATTCCTTGACGGAATTCCCCAGGAGCAAAGAGCGCGGCTGCACTAAAATATTAATATCTCCGAAAGTTAAAGTGTCCATCAATTTCTCTTTTGAATCGGCGCAGAAAATTACAAGCAATCGAAAGAGGCCTCTAAATTTGACGTTACACCCGCAAAAATCATTGAAATTCAGTCAGCGGTTTGGGAGATATGGTGTTTTAAAAAAATTCAGGTCTCAAAATTCAAAATCCTGTATCTCCCTGAATTTCGAAAAACATTTTCACCATAAACTGGACTCACCGAACACTAAAGTTAAACCAAGTTTCATCCAAATCGCTAGACCCCCCTGCAACTCTGATATTCAGGAAATCGATTGACCCAAGTATCAAAACTTTTTTACATTAGGGCGCAACCGAATTCGGCGAAATAAATTGGAATGATCCTAATATTTTAATAAACGATGCAGATTGCAGAATAGTATAGTCTATCACAATATAATAATAACTCTAGATCGCCAAAAATGCAGATAGACTCAGACTCGGAACAAATTTCATATAGTCTCATATCGCGCCTGTCAGTAAATAGTCGATATAAGATGAATCACTTTCAAAAACCGCTAATATCCGGAATAATCAAATCTTAGTTGCTAGCAATAATTCTAGCGTTGAAAAATAAATAAAAAAGTAAATGTACCTGGCCTAGATCACCTCCCATCTGCATGGAGATAATTCGAAGATGATCTTCCTCGTTACACCAGACAAGAAAAGTTTTCGCATCGTTGTGGAAAATACCACGTCCAGTTGGCCAGAAACGGCAAGCGTTGGCAGCTTGGAGGAAACGATCACCTTCCTTAAAAAGGAAATGATCGTCAATCAATTTCTGTTGAACATCTTTGCTCATTCCAGTCAGAGGGTAGAAGATTCCTTTAAGCTCGCTTTCGAGTCCAGAGAGAGTGCTTGAGACTTTATCCTCCATCTCTTTGTATTGGGCTTCAGTTAAACAAGGATTGAATGGATATCCATCCAATGAACGGCCGCACCTTACACGCGTGGACACAATGTATTCTCCCTGTTGAATACATTTTTAAACATTATTGTGTATATTTGCTATTCTCACTAACTTGGAAAGTATTTAAAAGTTCTTTTTTAATATACAATGCATACAAAATGGTATAAAAGTTTTTTTCCATTCCCTTGGTAAACCCATTATTGAGAATCCAAGACATTGTGTACCTACATAAGTTTTTGTATTATTAGTAAAAATGCTAATTTTTATTTGAGACTTTATTTTAATTCTAAAATTAAATTACAGAAGTGCTATTTAAAATTGTTCTTACCATTCTTCTTCCACCAACACGTTAAAACTGTTAAATTAAGTCCCTTTTGGTTTTTCACCGCATCATAAAATTGTATTGTTGAGAACAAAATAAATCTTAAGGATTGTATACATATTTTCGCAACAATTTCGAAAGTTACGCCAGATAAAAATTAAGTGTCACGAGAATTTTTTCTACAACTTTTTCAGAGAAACAATTTTTTTCTTTGGATTTTTTCATATATTGTATCGCTTTGGCGAAAAAAATGTATTTCCGTTTTTAAGAAGAAAAAAAATTCCCTCTTTTCTCCGAGGTGTGAGCACAAGGCAGAATTAAAGAATCAGGATTAAAAAAACGGTGCGGTTTTTGAGTAAATTGATTTTGAATATTTTCAGAAAGCCAACCGCCACTTTGTCAATTTTGAACTTTAAAAAAAAAATATTCATTACTTTGTCAACAACATTTTTTCGTCCAATCGCTAACATAAGTGTCGTCTTATTTCTTTTGAAAAATGATATATATTTGAGAGGCATACACATTTTAATGAAAAATTAGATGCACAAGAAATATAAAGAAACCACCAAAGTTTTGCTATTTATAGGCTAAATGAATGAATTTGCAAATTTTAATATATTTGCCAATGCCAACTGAAAATCATTAAAAAAATGCCTTCGGCTCGCGCGCCGCGTGGTACTCGCTTGCGACTTGAGGTCAGTTACACCAGCCCCCCACTCTTAATTTTCGTGTTTCCTATAGCCCACTGAATTGCGCCGAAAATGCGCTCATATGCGCTACCAATACAAAATTTGGCGCTACGAAACTCTAGGAGTTACGGGGAGGGGGGGGGGGCTGGCTGGCGCGATGTTCCTAAAATAATAACATTTTTTCTAATTAATCATAGCCCGTCATAACTTCAAAAGCGCTCAAATGCGCCGCTACTAAACAAATTTGCGCCAGCTAATTGACAAAGATAGCAATTGGGGGGGGGGGGGGGGGCAGCGTGACGCAGGTGTTAATTCTTCGACAGTGATCTGGAATTAAAAAGTACGGATACGGAGTAATTCGTCTTCAAATGCGCTCATATGCGCCACACAAATTTTTTGCAAATATAAAAACTGTCCACGATACGAAGGTTTTAACACTTTACAAAGTGATGACCAAGTGGGTGACGGACAACTGTGCACGGAGCAACTGTGCACGCGCCCACCTGTGCACTTCAGTGACCACTGGTAAAACTGTGCACGTTGTTGGCCAGACACAAATGTACACCGGGACATCTTTGCACGCGCCAAATTGGGCGTGCACAGATGGGACACTCCTAACTGTGCACGTCGAAATGTCGACGTGCACAGATGGTACCCTAGCAACAATTAACATGCACAGATGGGAGACTCCCAACTGTGCACGTCTCAATTGATACGATCATATTATTGACTTACAAGTCCACGTGCACAGATGAAAGACTCCTGACATTGCACGACTTAATTAATGCAGTCAGATTTTTCACTTAGAAGTATTAAAATCATCAATTTCACTTAAAATGTGTACGGATGGTACCCTTCCAACTGTGCACGTTTCGACTAATAAAATCATATGTCATCCAAAAGTGCACATTCGCAGATGGTACCTTCCCAACTTGCGCGCCTCGATTGATACTATAATTTTTCGAATAAAAGTTCACGTGCACATATGGCACTCTCTCACCTGCGCAAATCCCAATATTACGATGAGAATTGATATGCGCACAGTTGTGAGTCTCCTGTATGAAGGGTTCGCGGTCTAAACCTGTTAACTGACATTTTTTTCGAAATCTACTTTTTTGCACTTCATTGAAGTTTTTTAATATGCTGCCAGTATCCTTCTAGCCGCATGTCGAAATTATAATTTTTTTATGAATTTTTAAAAAACGCGTTTCGGTATCTGCAGCACTGGTCCGCGGTCTAAACCTGTTAACTACTTATGGCGGCTCAGGAGAATTTGTGTTATCAATCCGTTTCGCTAAGCTAACTCGTATAAAAAGACTGAGGGGACCGTGTGACTGGGTGTTTTTCATAGTGTGTGAACGTGTGAATCGAGTTTTGGATCACTATTGACGTCACGTTTGCCAGTGTCGCCTATGCGTTGCCTCGAAATTACACACACGATTGCCGCGCAATTGTTTACAAGCGATCGTAAACAGTGGCAAATAACTTTTTTAATTCATACAACTAGTTTACATTTTCAGCATTGTTCAACGAACATTTTGATATATAACACTTGTCTGTAGTTATAACGAGAGCATAGGATAAATGCGAACGAGGGAAAAAAATCAAAACGCTCGCGCAACAGGAGCGCGCTCCTGCAGATAACAGGCTAAGACCGCGGGACCCTCTTGCAGATAACATACTTACAGATTCAAACCGCTGTAAAAAGTTTGATTTCACTAGAATTGTTATAAATTTCATGTATATTATTAGTATTGCGCGCTTCAACAAAATAAACTTGGAGGTTTAAATAGATCTTTACAATTTTCAAAATGAAAACGTTTGTCCGTCGCTGTATAAAATTTATAAAATGTCAGTTAACAGGTTTAGACCGTGGACTCTTCATATGTGCACGCGGACTTGTATATTAAGCACGTTATCTTATTAATTGATACGTGCACAGTTCGGAGGGTACCATCTGGGTACGTGGACATACAAAAATGTCTAATCCTACTAATTGATGCGTGCACAGTTGGGAGTCTCCCATCTGTACACGTGCACAGTTGGGAGTATCCCATCTGTGCACGTGGACCTGCAACTTTCAAATCGAATCGTATTATTTTATACGTGCACAGTTGGGACACTCCCAATTGTGCACGTCGAAATGTCGACGTGCAGAGATGGTACCCTAGAAACGGTTAACGTGCACAGATGGGAGCCTCCCAACTGTGCACGTCGAAATTTAGACGTGCATAGATGGTACCCCTCGAACAGTTCACGTGCAGAGATGGGAGACTCCCAGCTGTGCACGTAGAAAAGTAGGCGTGCACAGATGGCCTGTGTACAGTTGTGCATGTGGCCAATAACGTGCACAGTTGTACCAGTGGCCACCGACGTGCACAGTTGCTCCGTGCAAAGGTTGTACCCTTGCCTGACCAAGTGATGACCAACAAAATAAAAAGTTTCTAATCTGCAGTCATGAAGGGACTTTCGTATGGGGTTTCTAATGCGCTCATATGCGTCATAAAAGTTTTCTGCATATCTTGAAAATTGCCCAAGATATGGCGGTCATAAAATTTTGCAAAGTGATGATCAACAAAATGAAAAGTTTTTAATCCGCAGTGATGACGGGACTTTCATATCGGGCTGCAAATGCGCTTATATGCGCCATACAAATTTTCTGCATATTTTGAAAATTACCCAAAATATGGAGGTCATAATATTTTGCAAAATGATGACCAACAAAATGAAAAGCTTCTAAAGTGATGACCAGGACCATTTCGCTGACCCCACTACCTATGCAAATTCAACTTTTTGTGGGCCAAATATTTAGTGCAGAATTTGTTCAAATTTCTTCAACCAAAATTAGAATTTGTGCAACACCGGAAGTACCTGATAACTCAAAAAACACTGGCGGGGCCAGTGAAACGTTTCGCTGGTCCCGCCATAATGTTTGCTGCATAGGGGGTAGTTTTTAGGGGTTGATGTTGGTTGCACAAATTTGAACAAATGAAGGCGAAAATAAAACGCTCATATAAAGTTGATTTTGGATAACGTCAGGGGCCAGCGAAACATTTCGCTGGCCCCACCAGTGTTTTTTGCGTTATGAGGCACTTCCGGTGTTGCACAAATTCTAATTTTGGTTGAACAAATTTCCATAAAAATTTTCTGCATATTTTGAAAATTGCCCAAAATATGGAGGTCATAACATTTTGCAAAGTGATGACCAAAAAATTACACGACCTCTAGGAACTAACCCTATCACATTTAACAAACCAAGTCTCAGCTTACTTCAACTAAAACCGCCAAAATAATTCCAAATTAAAAATAGTCATTAAGAGCAACTTTGCAAAACTCTAGTTAACCCTCTACCGCCCTTAAAATTTGTTTTCTCCGATCTTTGAGATTTGGAAGAATGTTATTCCTAAGGTGCAGTGTATACCAAAACTAAAATTCCAGTTCATTACCCGTCACCATTTCTGTGTACTAGGCCGTGACATATATGTAACGCTGGGCGTTTCAGTAGTCAAATGAGTAACTTTTGCCAATTTCGGTTCTGAATGATAATTACTGTGTACTACAGCATTTTTTATATACTTATTAGAATAACGCTTGAACACTTTGGTTAGCCATATGATACATTTGTACTTAATTTTACATGCGTAACGTAACTTTTTGTCAATTATTCTTATTTGCAATCATCGATGATCAAAGTATAAGGCAATATCAAATTAACTAAAAATGAAATCACAGAAAATGGCTATTACAGCCCTAAAGAGCCTACGAATTATATCTCACTGTTCACGGTAAACGTGAAAATCAAGAAAACAACCAACGCACAATCCAACATCTCATTTTAGACATTCCGTGCGGGTACTGGAAGTACAGTATTCGTAAGCACATCGACGACGCTAATGGTTCAGAATCCATGCTACATAGTGACCCGTGTTGTCATGCCTTATGTTCATAGCCACTCTACTCAAGACGTTTATTGGTCTCACCCGTGTTGTCTTTGGAGCGACTTCATAGCGCTGCAGATAAGTTTGCACAATGGTTCTCCTGGAGGTGAGTTGACTGACATTATCACCAGTCCTCCTTGCTAACATCCAAGCATTATGGATACTATCATCTAGCAACCAAATGAAAATTGGCCACCACCACTTCTAATTACGGAATGAAATTCGGTAAAGGGACACATCGTAATCCATCCTATCCGTACCTTACATATTCTTATTGTACTGGGTGAAGAGATTAGGCCGTGGAACTTGAATTCTTTTTTTATGTTGCTGTGAGTAACGGGTTGCATTTGTTACAGGTTCTATACCGTGCACAGTGGAACCAACGGTTAGAACATAACTGTCAACCCAACGGGCAATTATAACATGATCGTTTGACGTTCTGTAATCAAAATATCCTCTTGCTTCTTTCTTCATACTGATCACAGGTTTGATAGAGCAATCCTTAGGTACACGATTTTCTCTCATGGTTCCTGTACCTCCGTACCCACGAGATTTCAATTCTTTCAAAAGGTTTATGTCAGTAAAGCGGTTATCAAAATAAAATCTCAGAGCAAGTGGCTTGATATTTCTCGGCAAACGGTCCAGCATGTGGACGAGTGGAGCCGCACACTTTCCAAATCTCATGTCGTAATCTTCTTTTTCTTCAGGACTTTTGCCTTGGTAAATGTCAAAGTCGACTAGATACCCTTGGCTTGTGTTTAGACAAAATGAAATCGCGAAACTTTCTCTGTAGGAACGAGATCAGAGGCCTCAGTTTATACATTTTATCATTCAGGTTTATATCGGTCTGAGGAGCACAGTGAAGGAATTTCAAAATTTCTAAGAACCTATTTCTGCGCATAGCACGTAAAACCATAGGATTATGGACATCTTCACAATCCACCAAGTATGCGCGTTTGTCCGGAACTCTACTGCACCCTGACATCAGAAGGATAGCGATAAATATACGCATCTCATCCTTAGATATTCCAGGGTTCGGGCAGTTTTTTAAACATGGCGCATTGGTTTGATTCATTTGTCAAAAGTGTATAAAACTCATCATCGAAAACAACCTCAAGATTTTGCACGTTTGTCTTCCCTGTCAGATGGGTTGCATTCAAGCCACGAAAGACCGGATCGCAATTCAATATATCTTTTTTTTCTCCCAGGTGTCAGAAGGAGTAACTGTTTTCTGACCTCTTGTCCGTTTTTTTTCGCAGCGGTTTTATGTGATTATTTTTCGATGCTAGATGGCGAATCCTCTCCATCGCTTGAACTGCTATCTTCATCTGCAACGGGCGCCACTCTCTTGATTTTTCCTTCTCTTACAGGCCCATGTTTCTGTAATTTTTTACCTGTGATAGGTTTTTTGGAGGCAGGTTGACAGGATGCCACCCTTTCGCGTTTTCCTCCTCTTGCAGGCCCAGGCTTCTGTAATGTTTCACCCGATTTTAGTTTTTTTTTATACAGGTTGACAACAGCTCTTGCTGCAACTTTCTAAATTTCGAAAAACTACTTCCGCTTCAGTCAAAAGTTGCCGGCCCGAAAGATTGTCAACTGTCCCTCCAGCATCCTCATTGCCGGAATCTTCATCAGAACCGACGTTGGCATTAGGAGGAACCATATATATTTCATTGATATCTTCACCTTCGAAGAGGTCAAGAGAATCGTGAAGTGTCAGATTACTGCGAGAAAAGACACTCAATATTATATATAATAGCTTGCATTAAGTGGCGGAAGTGAGAACGTGTTTGGTGACAGGTGGTGAGAGGATTTTACGGAGGTGAGTAGAGTTGTGTGGGGTGAATTGGGGAGATAAAAAGTGTTTTTTGGCGTGGGAGTAAGGTGAGATTTAGGTAGATAGAGAAAGTGAGGTTAGGGTGGCAAGGAGTCGGAGGAGTTTGTGGTCGGGAGTCTTGGGCCTTTGAGGGGCCAAGGGTGGTTCTAGTAGAGTTAGGGGATGTTAAGGCAGAGAAGGGGGTGTCTGTAGGACCTGTTAGGAATAGAAAAGAAAAAAAAGAAGAAGGGAAATAAAGGGAAAATTTTGCGCCGAGTCTTCAGAGACATCTGTCGGCTGCGAATACACAGTTACATGGAGAATACACAGTTACCGGCGGCAGAGCGGGAGGGAAGCAGTGAGAGTGCTGTCAATGCTGCTAGTGAAATAGACTGGGAGGAAATTTTCCACGTGCCACGACGGACAACAGCGCATGGTTCAGTGTCGAGTAGCGCGTCGGGGAGAGGGAGAAGGCGGAACGGTGGGAACGAAGGAAGCGAGAAGGTATGGGAGGGAGAGTCGAGCACAAGTGATAGGGAGGATCTCTGGAAGAGGAAGAGAGACAGCCGAGAGAGTCCGGACAAAATCGAATTGGAGAGTCCTTTCAAAAAAAGCGTGAGAACACCTATGTCACCCTCCCCCCTTAAACAATGGAGGGAAAGGCAGAGAAGGAGGCTTTCGGGATGTTGTTAGGCGAGATCAGGGGGCTGAGGGAAGACGTGAGGGGGACTAAGGAGCAGATGAAAGGCATGAGGGAGGACATGAGAATCAGAGATGGGAAAAGGAGGTGAAAGGGCTGAGGGAGAGTGTAGAAGGGTTAGAGAGGGAAAGGAAAGAGAAGGAAGTTAAAATAAAACAGACGGAAGAGGAGATCAGGTTGTGGAAGGAAAGGGCGGAAAAGAGACTTGAGAAGGTGGAAGGCAGGACGGAAATGGAAGTAGGAGACGGGAGTGAGATTGAACTTATTTGGGAGAGGGTAGAGAATATGATAGAAGATGAAGTAGGAGAGCGTAGGAATGAAAAGGAGGAGAGGGCGGATAGGGAAAGGATAAGGGCAGTGGAGTTGAGAATGGAGAGAAAAGAAAAGGCAGACAGGAGAAATAATATCGTGATAAGAGGGTTGAAGCTAAAGAGTGTAGAAGAAAGTGAGGGCGTAGAAGAGCTGCTACAGAGCATAGGGTGGGTTAAAGGCAGGGAAGGGAAAATTAAGTTGGAGGGGAGGAAGGAGAAGGAAGTGGCGGTTGTGGAGTTGGAGAGCTGGGAAGAAAAGTTGGGGGTAATGCGAAATAAGAACAGGATACAGGATGAGGGAGTTTTCATCGATCACGATTTGACGAGAAAGGAAAGGGATGTGCAGAGAATGCTGTATGGCAGGGCTAGGTGGGAGAGGAGAGAAGGGAGATCGGCGAAGGTAGGATATCGAAAAATAAGAGTAGACGGGAAGATGTGGGTGTGGGACGAGGAGAAAGAGGTGTTGAAGGAAGTGCAGGGGGATTTGTTTCGTAAGAAGTAGGGGGGCGGGGGTAATTCAGGGTAGAGGAGTAGTGAAGGTGCTGTACTGGAACGTCGCAGGGGTAAAGAAGGACGAGGATTTCTAGCGGTATATTCAGGAACTTGATGTTGTGGGACTGGTAGAGACGTGGGTAGAAAGAAAGGAATGGGATAGAATAGAGCAAAAGCTGCCAAGGGGGTATAGGTGGAGACTCCAGGAGGCGGTCAGAGTGAAGAAGAAAGGAAGGGCCAGTGGGGGAATTATAACCGGGGTTAGAGATGGATTAGAGGAAAAAGTTCATGGAGAGGAAGAGGGGGAGGGAGTGCAAATGAGGGAAATAAAAATAGGAGGGATAACGTGTAAGTTTGTGACAGTGTACAATAAGGATGGGATGGAAAGAATTAAAGAAAGGGTGGAAGACCTGCTGGGCGAAGGAGAGGAGGGTATGATGGTACTGGGTGGGGACTTTAATGCGAGGATGGGGAGCGAAGGGGGACTTTACAGGGAAAGGGAGAGCTTCCAAAGAAAATCGAAGGATAAGCTAATAAATAAGGAGGGAGAGATTCTAAGGGACTGGATGGAGGATAGAGGCTGGGTGGTAGCGAATGGTATGGCAACTGGGGACGAAGAGGGAGAATACACATATGTAAGTAAGGACAATGGATATAATACCAATCCGATTCGGCTTTCCGTTCTCCCGGGTTTAAAAAAAAAAGTCTTGATTGGCCAATCAAGTTCAACCAGTCCCCACGATGGGGCGCTCTGGCCAATCACAGGCATCGTAGAGAATACATATATAAGAACAACATAACCTGAAACTTCAGTTTCAGGTCAGCCCTGAAGAATTGAACTGCAATGTTCACGAAACTTCGTCAACATTCATAGTTTCGCACACGATTGAAACCCGAAAAATCTTTAAATTTTAAATTTATTATAATGAATCATCGTGAAAGTATTAAATCTATTATTAAATATTATATATTTAATTATTTATATTAATTTTTACATAATATTAATATATATTATAAAACACTTTTAAAAATTGGTACTTGAGAAACAAATAGGTGTTTTCTAGTTCTGAACTCCACAACAATATATCTTTCAACGCTTTTATGAAAGGTCGTCAAAACACAAAGTTATCAGAACCCAATCTAAAAACCCAAAATTCATGTACTTTAAGTGAAAACAACAGAATTTTGAACAAGAATAATTTACTTCCATATGTAATTGAGTTGACATAGGCAAAGGATAGCGCAGCTATTTTTTTCAACTTACTTGAGGATTCCTTAGGACAAGAAAACACCTGTTAGATGACACGTTACGTCACACATATCGTAGGTATAACAATAACTCACCTAACACGATGAGCCATCTTGCTTATCCTCCAAAAAACACTGCGCTTGAAGGTCCCTTAAATGGTCATGAATCAGCGAATCACATCTGTGTCCGTACAAGATTATACCGGAAACCCTCCTGACTAACGTGTAAATCGGTGCGATAAAAAAATGCCATTCGTCTCGAAGTTATGCTTCGAAAACGTCAAGCCTGCTGAACATTACATATATGTCACTGTGGACGGTAGAGGGTTAATATATCTATCTCCACAGTGATCTTCCATGCCTTCAACCAAAACTGCCAAAAAAATTTCAAATAAAAAATAATTACCCCAGACAACTTTTCAAGACTCTAGTTAGTAACTTCTCATCTGCCTTTATCTAAAACCGCTAAAAAATTTCAAATTAAAAAAAGTCATCACGGACAACTTAGCAAAAATGTAGTTTTATATTTACCCTCACAATAATATTCCACGACCCCTAGAAACTACCCCTATCACATTTAACGAATCAAGTATCAGCTACCTTTAAATAAAACCGCAAAAAGAAATTGAATTCAAAATAATCAAAACACAAAACTTTTCGAGTCACTAATTTATATATCTACCCCTACAGTAATATATCACAAACCCTACCAAAAACCTTTAAAACATGTAACGAACCAAGTCTTAGCTGCATTTAATTAAAACCGCCAAAAGAATTCCAAATTAAAAATAGTCGTCACAGATAACTTTGCAAAACACTGTTTAATATACCTATCTCCACAGTAATATTCCACAACCCCTAGGAGCTACCCGTATCACATTTAACGAACCAAGACTTAGCTGTCTTCAACTGAAGCCACCTAAAATATTCCATATCTAAAGTATTCATCACAGACAACTTTCCAAGACACTATTTGATATACCTGCCTCAACAGGAAAAATACACAAACGCCAGGAACTAGCCCTATCAGATATAACGAACCAAGCATCAGCTGCCTTCAAAGAAAATCCCTTTAAAAAATTCAAATACAAAATAATTGTCTCAGGCAACGTTCCAAAACTATACTTAATATAGCCGTTCGAGGGGTTGTTGAATATTACTGAGTGTATCTGAGGTGAGTATTTTTTATTTGAAAATTTTTAGTGGTTTTAGTTGAAGGCAGCTCAGACTTGGTTCGTTAAATGTGGCAATAGTATTTCATAGGGGATGTGAAATATTACTGTGGAGATAGATATATTGACTAGAGTCTTGGAAGGTTATCTGGGGTTATTCTTTTTAATTTGAAATTTTTTTGGCGGTTTTAGTTAAAGGAAAAAGAGTTTTTGTTTTTTAGTTATTACTGTGGGGTTGAGGGTATAGTTTGGAGTTTCGCGAAGGTGACTAGTATGATTTTTTTCATTTTGAGAATTTTCAGCAGTGTTTTGAGAACCCCGCAAAATAATTGACTTTTGATTTATAGATGTTCTGTTTAATATCTATATTTGTAATTAGAAGCAGGTGTTGGTGTTATGGGTTGTTTTCGGGCAATTTCATTTGTTATTTTTAGTGAGGTCAAAACTAGCTCAGGCCTACGGTATATCTTTTTTCGTACTTATTCCGTATCTTTTCCTTTGAAGTTTTTTTAAATGTTAAGGGTTGATTTTTTTGATAATAATTTTAGTGTTTTTGGGAGCCCAAAAATAGCCTGAAATTCAGATATGCTTACATTTAGGCTAGGTGCGTAATTTGATTTAAGATTAATTTTTGAGAGACAGGGGTAGTTTTTTTTAAAATTAATTTTTACATTTTTGGAGAGCCCAAAAAAAACGTAAAATTCTTGCGCTATTGATTTTTGTAATTTTTCAAATTTTCTGTAGTGGAGGTGCTGGCGGCCAGCAGCTCCAGCCAAAAGTCGGGTTTATAAGAAAACTGAAAGAACCCATAAATCATATCTTGGACAATTTTCAAAATATGCAGAAAATTTTTATGGCGCATATGAGGGCATTTGAAACACCATATGGAAGTCCCTTCATCACTGCTGATTAGAAACTTTTTATTTTGTTGGTCATCACTTTGCAAAATGTTATGACCTCCATATCTTGGACAATTTTCAAAATAAATAGTAAGTCCTTTCGTCACTGCTGATTAGAAACTTTTTATTTTGTTGGTCATCACTCTAGAAAATTTTATGACCTCCATATCCTGGGCAATTTTCAAGATGTGCAAAAAACTTTTATGGCGCATATGAGCTCATTTCAAACCCCATACGAAAGTTCCTTCAGCACTGCGGATTAGAAACTTTTTTTTTGTTGGTCATCACTTTGTAAAGTGTTAATTCCTTCGTCTCGTGGACAGTTTTTAAAGTTGGCAAAAAAATTTGTGTCGCATATGGACGCATTTAAAGACGAATGAATCCATATCCGTACTTTTAAATTTCAGACCACTGTCGAAGATTTAACACCTGCATTACACTGCCCCCCCCCCCCTCAATTGCTATCTTTGTTAAATGCCTAACACAGAATTTTTTAGTGGATGCGCATTTCAGCGCATTTGAAGTTATGATGGATAGCTATGATTAATTTGAAAAAATGTTATTATTGTAGAAAAATTGCGCCCCCCCCCCCCCCCATTTTGAGCGCTGATAACTCGGTTATCAGTGTGGCGCAAAATTTTTTTTGATGACGCATATCAGCGCATTTGGAGATCGTCAAGGACATGCAATTTAAACTTTGATTTTTTTAATGGGGGGGGGGGGGTCACCAGCCCCCCCTCCCCACGTGGCACCTGCTATAATTCCTAGAGTGTCGTGGCGCAAAATTTGTTATTGGAGGCGCATATGAGCACATTTGATGCGCAATTCAGTGGGCTATAAAAAACACGAAAATTAAGATGGGGGGGGAGTGGGGCTGGTGTAACTGACCTTCCGTCTCGTGCTGCGAACCTCACAACCATCACGGATGTCCGCTTTTTTGCGGACATTTTGGAGACATGTTTCGTATGTTTCGCATATCTATGAGCAAAAAAAGAAATAATTTCAAATATCTCTCAGGATCTGACATATATGTACCGTCCGCGAAGAAAGGGACCTAATGCGGAAAATATCGATTTTCATTTTCTTACGTCAATCGATAGTTTCTGAGTTACTCTTCCATTTCGAATAATCAGAATTTTTTAAGTTGATCACTTTTCTTGTTATTAAACTAAAAACATAGGCATCACAGGGTTGCCACTATTTTCTGACTTTGAAAATCCTTGACTTTTCCCGGTTTTCCAGGTCAAAAAATTCATTTTTCCAGACTCTTATTAGGACATTCTACATAAGGAAATGGTTAATAACATATAAAACATTTATCAAAACACATTTATTTTTATTGAATTTCGCCGAATTTCTGATTGACTTCATAGCGCGCGCTTATTTAAAATGTTTAAAATATGCAAATTAAGAGTTTTGAAGAAATAATAATTATAAAATGCTTAAAAATACATTTTTTATTGCAAAATATACTTTCGCAGTCATAAATATAATCGAAGAAAGACAAATTTTTTCTCATAATTCATTAATTTCATATTTTTCTCCATAGAAAATAAGTGTTAATAACTTAGATATGTTTTTTTAAAACTTTTCTACCCTTTCAATTTTGGATTCTCAGTAAGAAAACTGATCTCTTTGTGTTTTCAGCAGTGAAATCAAATTATTATTATATCTATGCCTGCGAAAGTTTATTTTGCAATGGAAAATGTATTTTTATGCATTTTCTAATTATTATTTGTTTAAACACATGATTTGCATATTTTAAATATTTTAAATATGCGCGCGCTATGCAGCCAATCAGAAATTCCGCGCGACGCATGCGCATTGCGGTTGGGGAGCAAGATTGGGAGCACTGCACTGAAATTCGACTTGCTAAGGCAAGATCTTTCACATTCGTCAGGTTACTATTGTTGATTTACACATGCGCAGTACTTTTTTCACACCTTACTAAAAAGTGTCCCTTTTGGCATATTTTTTAGTACGACAAGAGGGACTTTTTGTGCACGTGTTATAAGAAAAATTTCCAAGTTTTCTTCCTTAAGTCAATCAGGAGTACCAAAATAATATTCGGCCGGAAATAATTTGCAAATACACATTTTTTAAGAGGTTATCTACACTTGCACCAGAGATGAGGTGGGAGATTGCTCATGTAATGGAATACGGGACTCCGTCGAAATTGGGCTGCTAAAAGCGCCCCCTTGGCCGGTAGACTTAGTCCCGAGAGTTACTACGCAGTTTTCGGCATTTCTTAGACGTTGCGCGTCGGTAATTGATGAAGTTACAGATTTTTAAAAATAAGTTACCACCGAAGTTACAATGACAAGAGTTACCATGAACATAAAATGCTAACTGCATATTTATTTACCACACGAATATTAAATGTTTATTTTATCATTATTCGTATGGTTCACAATTATTAGTAAACAGTTATACCAGAGGTTGTACAATAAAAACTATATATATTTTATATATATGTTAAAAACAAATAAATGAAATTCAAAATTTAATATTGTTACATAGGTATTCATATCATAAATTATGACTTATAATTATAACATATTATCGGCCAAGAGTTAGTTCACCTCGTTTTTGATGACTGATTAAGTTCTCCTAATTTTAATTATTACAGAGCTAACATTTTTCTCTTTAAAATGTTGAATGCTCATTCTAAAGCTATTTTTCCACAGTATCGAAACAGCTTATGAACATAAATCTGAAATGAAATTCCTATTACAGTGCCGAAGAGCTTAAATTTGTAATAAAATAGTTGGAAACAATTTGAAACATCTTATCTGTAGGCAAATCAGAATAAAAATGAAATACATATATATTTTGAGGGGCAATTTTTCAGAAATTTCATATTTATATGATTTACTCATTCAAAAAAAAATTTCTCTAAAAAATATTGGTCTATTTCTATTATTGTAAGAAAACTCGATGAGTAGAATGAATGGCTAAATAGGTGTTGGCCGAAAATTACGAAAATAGAATTTGCATATTATTACAGTTAAAACTTTCAGATTGCCGAACAGAAACCTAGAACAGTTTTAAGACATTCTTTATTTTATTATTTCACAGGCTTTTAATGAATATTAGAAAAAATGGAGTTAATTTAAAAGGTATTTAGAATTTTTACAAGTTTGCAAGAAACCCAAGAATATTTTATGAAGTTTTGGAAATCTTTTCTAGTTTTAAAATATTTATAATCTCGCCAAAGTTCTAAAATGCATAAATATCTTTTAATATTACATTAATTTTTTCTAACATTTTTTTTTAATTTCTGAATTTAAAAAATTGCCGTAAAATCTTCCAATGTCTATATTTTGTCGGATTCTTCTCATGTATCTTTTTTTAATTTGTATAATTAAAATAATTACCTTACAATCTTCCGAATCCTTCTTGAGAATTTAAAAATATATTAAAATGTTTTGAAACATTTTTAAATATTCTCTTTAAATTAATTTCTTTAAATGAATAATCGTTTCGAATTTTCCCATGAATCTTAGGAAATAATTTTTATTTAATTAAAACGTTTCAACATTCTTGAAAAGATTAAAATTTTTTTCTAAATCTTCAAAAGTCTACATTCTGTACTAGGCGAATATCTTTTAAAATGTTTCCAGTTTTTCTCACATTTTTTTTTTTAAATTTGCATAAGTTAAATATATATATATATATATATATATATATCGCCAGAGAAATTGATCAGTATTATTTAAATGAGTAACACGCGAATTCTAGATCAATCTAAAAATCTACACTCCCTTCCCCACATTACTCCCTGCACCGAGTGAATTAACTGAATGAAATTCCAAAGAAAAATAGGCGATTTTTGTTATTGGGTTCTAGTAATTCAGTTTGCATTTATGCGAACAAACAAGAAAAAGGGAAGTTTCTTGAAAACAAGGGAAAAGAAGGAATTCTTTAAAAAAGGCTGAAGAGAGTAATATGGAAAAGGGTATGAAGTATGTATTTATAAATACAGACTTCATACCTACTGATGCTTTAATTCCAAAATGAAATCACTAATTTTAATTTTTTCAAGCATTTCAAAGAATTGTTATTGGCATTTATATTTTCCATTTTGTGATGTCACATTCGACGTTAATCCTCCTCCTTCCTCCTGCGTCACAAATCAGAAAACCTGCTGCCCCCCCCCCCCCCCCCGGTGTTTGTGTAAAATAGTTTTTGAGTCGCCCCTTATTTTTATTTAATAATAATTTTTTTTTATTTAACATGTTTACAATTTTTCTAGAGGACGTAAGTCGTAAGAGATAAGACGATGGTTTGAAAATATTTAATATAAAAGTACAAAATTTCCTATGTATATTTGAAAGAGATAATTCAACACGAGAGTTAATCAAGAATTACTCAAGCTTTCAAGGCGACCTCAGCTGGCCTATCCTTTCGCTCGGAGTATATACCTGATTTTCATTACCTGCAGGTTTAAATCCTAAATTCAAAGGACAAGGTACTTTGCAAAATTCGTTTCTACATAAAAGAGATACTGGTTTCTAAGATTTTCAAACCAGTTCAAAAATTCTTTTCTGAGACTTTTTTGTTTGATAGTCGATGTGTCAACTAAAATAATGAATCTTCAACTCGAATAGCTGAATTTTCGACCAAATAGTTGAATTTCCAATTAAAAATAGGATATTTTTTCAACGAAAAATGGAATAGTTAAGTTTTTAGTTAAACAAATAATTTTCCCAAGAACTAGTTAAATTTTCAATGAAATTGATCCATTTTGAAAGATAATGATGAATCTTCAACAGGAATAGTTGTATTTTAAACGAAAAAGTCGATGTGTCAACTAAAATAATAAATCTTCAACTCGAATAGATGAATTTTCGACCAAATAGTTGAATTTCCAACTAAAAATAGGATATTTTTTCAACGAAAAATGGAATAGTTGAATTTTCAGTTAAACAAATTAATTTTCCAAGAACTAGTTAAATTTTCAATGAAATTGATCCATTTTGAATGAAAATGATGAATCTTCAACAGGAATAGTTGTATTTTAAACGAAAAAGTTGATGCGTCAACTAAAATGATGTAATTAGTAACAGAAGTTGAGAAAATTCGATAGCAAAATAAATCAATACTGGAGTTTAACCCATAAATATACACTAGGGTGGTTCTTATTTATACTTGATGGATTTTTTTCTCGAATTTCTCTGCTCTCACCCCCCAGTTTTGTTCGAATGCCCAAACAAAAATCTTCAAATTTGAGAAAAATCGGTTAATATTTAGGGGTCGCGCAAAGACCATGAAATTTCTTATTGATTTAACATGGGAAAAAGTCAGCTTTTTGCAAATCTAATATTTAAACCTGATAATATTTTACAAATAATTATGTGTTTTAGTATATTGCTCAGAATTTGTCAGAGAATAAGAATCAATCATAAATTTTGAGGTTGAATAATTTTAAGCCACTCTTGTGGGTCCCCAAAGAAAACCCCATAAGTGACAAATGTGAATTTTACGTAATATTGCGGTTTATTGACTTTTTAAAAGTTTTTTTTTACATAAATAATCATTGATCAGTAATTTAAGAATACCCAGTCATTTGTTGACTAATATTCAATTGCTTAAACAATTTAATTTTGTTTAAATATTTATTATAGCCAACGGCAATACCACGCTGAAAACACCAGTTCCGCAAGATCACTGAAGTTAAGCAGCGTTGGGTGCGGTTAGTACTTGGATGGTTGCCCGTTCGGGGAATACTGCGTGGTGTTGGCCCGTCGTGGGTGTGGTGGACCGACACTGGTAGTATTTATCCACCTAGAAACACCGAATCGGGTAGTGAGGCAATGAACTTTCGAGTTTGAAATGCTAATCAATTTTTTTTATTTATTTTTAAATATTTATTATTAATTCTGATTCTCTGACAAATTCTGAACAATATACTAAAACAAGGAATTATTTGTAACATATTATCACGTTTAAATATTAGATTTACAAAAGGCTGACTTTTTCCCATGTTAAATCAATGGGAAACTTCATGGGCTTTGCGCGACCCCTAAATATTAACCGATTTTGCTCAAATTTGAAGCAGATTTTTTTTAGGCATTGAAACAAAACTGGGGGGTGAGAGCAGAGAAATTCAAAAAGTGAAAAATAAGGGCCACCCTAATATACACACATACACCCATAGCTAGACTCCTTAAGACTACCCGCCTATGTTTCTATTATTTACAATCTCAGGCCTGACTGTTTCAAAAGATAATTTTTCGACAGCTGCATGGGCTCTCCATTACGAATTAAACCCGTGGTCGGCACGCTCTTGACCAAGTCAGGCTAGCTGACTGACCTGACCAACGACCTACTTTCTGATCAGGTACCTGCGAGCTTGGACAGGCCAAGCATTTCCTCAGAGGTCCTTTGTTGGAAAATGTGGACAAATTTGAAATTAAAAAATTCTTAATTTTGCAATCAGTGATTTAAAAGTAATATATTTTGAATCTACGTATTTTTCTGATTCCGAAGATCCTTTTAGGTCGAATATCTTTTGTTTTTTTATTTTTTTCGTCTCTTATGTCGGTTTTCCAAAAGGTTATTTTTTTATGTTTAATTTTGTTTTTTACGATGAAAAGAAAATCTATTTTTTCAATCTAAAGATTATCAATAACAGATCCTTTCTGGGTGCACAACCTTTGTTTATTAATTTTATTTTGTACCTTGCGCCGTATTCCAAACAATTTAATTTCTTATTTTTAATGTTTACTTCTCACGATTGAAACAAAAACAACGCATCCAATCAAAAATTATTAATGACAAATTTGTAGCTGTTTTTTAGATGAGCAACTTTTGTTGATTCATTTTTTTCATAGTTTCTGCTGTTTGTCCAAAACTTGAATTTTTTCATTTTCAATGTTGTTTTTTATTTTCTAATTTTCAATAAAAGAGATGAATTCTGAATCAGAAGAATAAATTTTCTACCAAGACGGTTATTTTTTCTAACAAAGAAGATTAATTTCTAATACAATTTTCTAAATTATCAAACAAATATTTGAAATTTTGAAGGAATCTTAAACCTAATAGTTAAATTTACAAGCAATGAAATGAAGTTTCACCAAACAATAATAATTTCAGACCAAAGAAGTTTAATTTTCAAGAAGATAGAAGAATTTTCATTATTTTCAACCAAATAATTGAGATTGGAACGGAAGAAGATAAATTCTGAACCAAACATGGAATATTGAAATTTTCAGTTAAAAAAATTAATTTTCCCTGAAAAAAATGTAAACAAAGTATTTAAATTTAAAAAGATTTATTCTCAAATAAAATATAATAATAATATAATAAATATAATAATATATTATAATATGATATAATATAATATTATATTATATAATATAATGGTGCAATTTTTTACGAATAAAACAAAAACTACGCGTTCTATCAAAAAGTGATTTCTAACAAATTTAACCGCAAAATAGAATGTTTTGATTTTTCCTTATTTTTTGTGCGGTCAAAATTTGAATTCTAGATTTTTCAAAAAAATTCGGAAAGCTGTGAAACCTTGTAGGCTGTTCAAAATGCATCGTTTTTCTTCCTCTGACATTTTTTTCAAATCGTCCGTTGTTTGGCTTAAAATTTTCATTTTCGTTTGTTTTTTGGAATTTTGTAAATGATATAACTCCGGTAATTTTTCTTCATAAAACAATGCATGAAGATGAATTGTTCGTCTTTTTGAGTACTACTAATTTTGAGCTTTTTGAATTCTTATCCAAAATGACTGGCTAACGAACTTGACCTTCATTTTAGCACTCTTGAAGAGTATACCCAAGCTCAATGCAATATATCAATTCTTTCTAATGTTATCTTGCTAACAAACTAAAAAACCTCACACACAGAGGCACATTCGTAAAAACCCTGTTTTCAGGTTCAGAGGGTTTCAAAACTTGGACGTTTGACCAAAAAGGAGGGGTGGGGGGTTAATTTTCACAAAATGGAATATCTTCCCTGATGAGAATGTAAAAATATAAATTTTTACAAACAATACTTTTACAATTTGCATTAACGTTTCGACTTGTACTTTACTATAATTAAAAAAATATATTACACTTTTACCAAGAACTTTTGCTGTTATAATAAATTGACAGGGCGATTCTGAATCTGTTCCAAATTAAGCAAATTACATATTTCAACGTGGAAAATATAAATTTTACGATTTGAACTTTATAAACTATTCCTAATTTAAAATAATTTCAAAATAATAGGTTAACAATTAAATGCCTTTATTTAATTCCAACTCCTATTCGAATATTGTTTCAATCTAAAATATTTCATTTTTAGCCTTTTAATTTGGAATTTTTTAATTAGGATGACACATTTTAAAACATTAGCAATATCTTACTTTTCATTTACCATAAGTGATTATAAATCAAATATCAAAAACTAAAAAATTTTAAACTGAAATATTTTAAATAGGAAGGCTTGAATCGCTAACATTTTAAAGTGTTACATTTCAACTTTGAACGTTAAAATTTTTCTATTGAACAATTATTTAAAACTGGAAAAGATTTCGAGAAATAAAAAACGAAATTTAGGTTTTTGAAGATTTCGACATACTTTTTTGTTGCAGTTTGAGAAATTTGGCAATTTGCACGAGAATTCCAACATTCAGCAAGTTTTATATTATTGAAGATATCGTTTCTTGAACTTTTTTGTTTTAATTCAAAGTGAAAATTCGCTCAAGTTTAATTAAGAACTTTTTTCATCTTTATTGCCTTAACGAAACTATTCGTGTGATACTATGTCTTTGATTTAATTAAATGTTCTGTTAATTCAAAATACTGGAAAAATTTAAGAAATAATTAATTTCATTTCATTGTCTTAAGTCAAGAAAATTATTTCTTGAAAAATAAAAATTTTTTTAATTTATATGTCAGAATAAAGTCAAAACCTAACTAATTAAACCTTAATTCTATGTAAAAGTGAAATTTTGAGCATCTAAATATAATTAATTATTTATATTGCTGTATTTGAGTACGGCGACGCTTTTAGATTATATGAATTCTAAGCTTGATTGTCAATTATTTAATTATACATTGTTTAAACTAAAGAAATCTTAAAACGTTAACTTCAAGCTAACGCGTTACATTTATCTGTCATAAAAATAGGCTTATTTTGAAATAATAAGGAAGAGTGTGTTGTGGTATGGTAAAAAAGAATAGAAAATGGCTGTATGCCAAAATGTTGTTTGGAAATTTAGGTTTTTAGCTTGTTATTTGAAAACTGCATCCAGTTTTAGGAAAACGTGGCTGAAAATATACGTATTTTAAACTATCCTTATTTGTAGCAAAAATAAAAGTTTTCATTATTAAAATAACATTTTTATTCTTAATAAAAGCATCGTATACTCAATTTTATTATTTTGTTAAACCAAATAATATAATCATTGACACGAACAACTTTTTCCTTAAATATAGATCTATTTTTGGTTGCATAAAGCAAAATATTGTTTTATTACGAAATAATATTTTCGTTAGAAGAACAAACTATTTCTTTAATTCAAATACAAAAGATAACCAAGGAGTTTCTGCAAATGAAAGAAAATTTTATCTGGGTGAAGAAAGGTATTTCTAATATGTAATTTAATTATTCAACGAAAATATAGATTTTTGTCCACTCAGTTACTTAACAGGCACTGTCTAGTATTTCAAAATTTCCGTAAGATTAATTATGTTTAGTGCTACGACTGCTCTTATAGAAAATTCCGCAATAATAGACAGTTTGTTAATAGGCCTTATAAGAAAAATAAATATTAAACAGCCGTGAATCTGTTTCACGATTTAAAAAAAAAAATTGATATGAAAGTTGATTCATGGTAATTTTTATTAATGTATTATAATTTCTTCATAGAAAAAAATTATCAGAAAAGTTAAAAAATGAATACACGAGACAACAAAAATACAAGTTTTAATTATATTTTATTATTGAGGAATATCATTCATTTAATTCTAGATGTTACTAGGCGATAAATATTTCACACTAGACAGATTTTCTTTTTTTTTCTAATTAAAATAAATAAATTTAACTTTAAAATTTTCAAATACGTTGTTTACGTCTGGTTTTTATCATATCAGAGTTACCAGCTCCGACCTTCTCTATCGACTCATCAAATTGTACCCTGTTTAACCAAGGCGGCTGGCAGGTAAGCCACCTTTCATTATAGTTCTCCAAATATAACAAATAGGGGGAAAGAGGGCGCTTTTGGACCTTTAATTTTAGTTCCCGGAAAGCTAACGGGGAAAGGGTGCGTTGCGGTGAGTCAGTCGAAATCCAAATACACGGCAAGAGCAATCTCCCACCTCATCTCTGCTTGCACATTACCCATTATCCAGAAATGCCAAAAACAGTTTTGATTTTCTGAAAATTGCCAACTAAAGAAGGTGAAATATCTTCTTTATGCTCCGAATATATTGTGTGGCTTTTGGAGCAATATGAGGTTTGCAACGGTAAGCGGTCGGTAAGCACGTTTCCGCCTGTATCAGCGGGCGAGAATAACACATGCCCACCCGCTGTTACGTGCACTCTCGAACTGCGCATGCGTCACCGTCGTCAGGCAGCCAATTCACACTTTCCGCCGGGTCTACAGGCACGGAAGTCGCGTTTATCGTGCATGTTGGAAAAAAATTTGATTTATTTTATCCCACGAATTATAGACTGTATGAAATCAGTTGGAAAAACTCATAAGACCACCCTCATTATATACAAACCTAAAATGTTAAAAATGGCAGGTTTGATTTTCGATATTTGGCAATAAAAAAACGTCAAAAATCTTCATTTTCAATTTCCAAAATTCATTTTTAGACATTGTCTTTTGACATGTAATTTTTAACGTTTTTGAGTTCGGATATTATACAGGGAGCTTTTACGGGTAAGACCGAACAGTGTCACCCGGTCTCAAGGTGTCTAGCGAAATTTCGTTTTCAAATTCCCGGATCGGAGTTGACGTTTTTCCCGGTGTTCTCTTGTGATATTGTGTCTCAATTTCGCACATCATAATTACTTAAAGAGTACCAAACGATACTAGAACAGTTGACAAAATTAATATTCTTATATCAGGATCGATATGATTTTACCAAGAGGACAGGTTGAGATTCTGCCAACGTCTGAACATAGAAATACATTGCAAAAATGTAAAAACTTGTACTTGTACTTTTTGGAGAGTGCCCAAAAATACATCAACCTATGAGCAAAAAAATGTAATTTTTTTTTATTATCAAAATTAGAAGATTTTATTCAACTACCCATAGTTCTTGTCGATAGCTTTTATTGAAAAAATGGCATTAAAAAAGTTAATTGTGCTATTAAATCGTTATTACTATTTTATTTAATATTCATTTCACTTTGTTCTCGTTCTTAAACTTGTGGAAAAAGGTTTAGGATGAAATATTTGTTCTTAAAATGAATGAGGTTAGTGTTATCATAGGGTTTTTTTTGTGATAGACAAAATTTGGAATAAAAAACAATTGAAG
The DNA here is from genome assembly GCA_932178445.1 of Andricus quercusramuli. Taxonomy (NCBI): domain Eukaryota; kingdom Metazoa; phylum Arthropoda; class Insecta; order Hymenoptera; family Cynipidae; genus Andricus; species Andricus quercusramuli. The sequence continues at coordinate 25,654 of CAKNXH010060156.1, forward strand.
GGCAACACCGCAGAAGGGCGTAAGTGCCAAATTTCGGAAATGCGTTTTATTGGCATAAAATAATGTTTTTCACCTATCTCATATTTCTGTAAAAGATTATCGCCCGGTTCGATTTAGGAGTGGGTCAAAATCCATGTTTGGAATTTTTGTTTATAAAGTAATTTAATATTTTTGCCTGTTCTTTCCACAATTCAATAGAGCTAAGTGATAGCTAGAAAGTACTTTTTTGTTTTTCAATTTCTTCAAAAAATAAAAAGTTATGTATAAAAAAGTTTTTTTTTTATTTCAAAAATAAAATAGTTACGTTACTTTTTATGAGTGAAAATTGAAGTTTTTTGGTTACATGTCGTCCCTTTGTCAAAGGTTTTCTCGGAGATGATTGCTCCTTTTAAAATTTTCGTTACACGGTTCGATGAAGCCTAGCAGTACCTCGAACCATTTTCGCGTTTATTTGTTTAGAACTAATTCCGCGAAAGATAAACAGTTTGTTGCTTCTCCTGAAAAATTCAGGATTTGGCACTTACGCCCTTCTACGGTGTTGCCTTTCAATTAGTTATTAACTTTTCTTGTTACGACATCAATATTATATCACATATTATATACAGAAAAAAGGTGGCTGTGGGCTTTTGATTTGAATTTTTCCTACATTAGGTACGTATTGTTTAATTTTTATCAGAAATTGAGGAAGATATTATATTTTTCTAGAATATCCGTTTATTTTCAATTTTTCAATGATAAATTATGACAGGTTAATTACAATCAGACACAGCGTAAGTGCCATCTCTATTTTTTGGTTTTATTTTTTATTGTGAAATACGAAAATCTGTCAACAGTTCGAGGTTACTTAGAGAGGTTAATGATCCTCATTTTTTCAATAAAAATGTAGATGCATAATAATAATGATTGGTAAATAACATTTTAATATATACATTTATACAAACAAAAACTATATAAATCAATTTAAAAATATTAAGTATTTCAATATCACACGAATCTTCATACCAAATTCAATTTTCATTTTATTTTTTTATTTTCATCAATATTCTTATAAATGAGGAAAACTTGAAACCCAACATACATTGCAAGAATAAGAGGATGTTTCATTGACAGTTACGAGAGTACAATCTTGTAAAATTTGGATTTTGGTAGGTTTTCTTTACACGTATCACACCAGTAATGACGAAAAATCTTAAATCGTTGATGCACTTACTATAAATTATTATTATACTTAAATTATTGATTTCAAGCGATTTAAAATGAAAATAATTTAACCTTCTAATTTATGAAGTGTTCGGTTTTAAACAAGATTTTAAAAGTTCAATTCTTAACGTTTCTAACTTAATATCGCTTCAAAGTGATATAATTTTCAACATTCAAAAATGTATTGATTAATTCTTGAATTTAGAGCATTGCGAATGATAACGTTGATTTACAGTTTTTAACTCAAAATCTTCCAACTGTTGAAATTATAAAAGCTTAAAAATTTGAATTTCGTATTTTATTAGCACTTAATTTAAAATTGTTTATAATGATGAGAGCCATCATTTTATACGCGTAAATTATCGAGCGTCTGAATGTAAATAATTTTAAGCTTCAATTTTAAAAGTTTAAAATTTAATAGAGTTCCACTTTGAGTGCTTTAATTTGTAGTTCAGTTTCGACTGGATTGCTTTACATGAACAAATTTTTGGCTTTAAGAGTTAATTTTTTTTAATTTCAATGAATGTGAAAATTTTGTGTGTGATCCGGAAATAAACAGAGAAATTACAGGGAACTTTTTTCTTCTATTGCAAAAAACTGTTACAAACACAATACGAGAAATTTCTCGGAATTTGTCTTTTAGTCTGGCATCAGTTGACAAATTTATTGCCTACGCCATGTTTTAGTTAGAAAATTTCAAAGATTTCCCAGCTTTTGATTGGCTGGTAATAAATCGACGACGTTCAACTCGTCACATGCTTTCACCATTGCATCGTATATCAGAGGTTTCCTGTATCTGTTTACGAATTACCGCCATTTTCCCGTATTTATCAATGTGCACAAAATTCCCCCATTTCCCGGGTCGCTAGACACTCTGCGGCTAGATGAAAAAATAATATTTGTGTCATTTTATGATATGCAGATATCGAAAATAAAACTTAATTAATTTTCAATATTTTCCAGCTTCAATCACTGCGCTGTATCTTACTCAACTTTAAAAATGGCTTATGTGCCACAAATTGAAGCTCTTTTAAGTTCTCTCGAAGAAAAACTATCGACGAAAATCAGCGTCGCGGAAAGAAACATTGTTGATGAGTTATCTACAAAGATTCAGAACTGTGAAGTAGGATTAGTGCAATGGAAGTGGGTAACGCTGACCTCAAGCTGCAATTATCTAAGCAGACCCACCTGCTAGAGAAGCGCAACAGAAAAAACAATTTTTTGTGTTTTGGTATGCAAGATGATCCAACAGAAACCTCCTTCCTTCTGATAGAGATAAGGTGAAAAATTGTAACCAGGCAAAATTGGACCTATCGTTTGGAATTGAATCATTCGATGGCGCCAGGCGCCTCGGGCAGTACAAATTCGACAAAAAAAGGTCAGTTCTACTGTCTCTTTCTTCAGGAGTGGTGAAGGACCTAATCTTCATGAGTCGCACCAAACTTAGAGGTACGAATATTTTTGTGAAACACGAATAATATCATCTACACTCTAGAGGACTTGAACAATGTAAGTCAGGAAGAAATAGTCAAGCGCAGTAAGTCTTCGGTGACGAATATGAGCACGATGGAAGTCTTCAAACGGTAAATAATAACAGCCGGTTTACCTACCAATGCCGACTCACAGCTGGTGAATATTGGGTTTTCGAAGTTTATAAACAAAAACATAGCTGCTGTGTCAAACAATCAGAGTTCTGATTCATCGCAAACGAAGCGAACTGGGACGCCAGTGACTCCGGATACATGCAGGAAGCAGGATTTGTTCAGAAAAAGGAAGAAAGCCCCTTCAGAGAATGGCAATTTGGAAAATTTCGTGACTGAGCGTGCTGCTGCTACATCTTCGAGCCAAGCTCCTAACCATCCCTCTGAGTGACTTATCAATAATCAAAGTGTTGTGAAATCTGTTGGTGAGCCATTCAGAGCATGCTACTGGAATATAAGTGGCTTTAGCAACCTGTTCAGTTTGGATGAAAGTCAAATGAAATGTTTGACCAATTATTCCATGATCTGCCTGGGTGACACTTTGTTGGTAAATAAGTGCGTGACATTACCTCGATTTCTGAGTGAGTACTATGTTTATTATAGCCCTGCTATAAAAGAGAAAAACCAGGGCCGAGGTAGTGGGGGTCTGGTTACTCTAGTTAAAAATAGTTTAGCCTACTCACACAACCACACGAAAGTCAGCAACTTGTGGCTATTTATTAAGCTAGTTTTTTAGGGTAACTATACACTCTACATAGCAAATTTTTATTTTTCAGCAGCTGCGGATACTGTGTTTTGGGTTGACTCATTACAAAATTTTTTATATTCACTTGACAGCGATTCTACGTCGAATTCTAATGCTGTACTATTGGGCGATTTTAATGCTCGCGTTGCCTCTCTAAGTTGCGTGGACGAGGAACTTTTACTGAATACAAATTTTGTGCCAGAGAGGGACTCTCTCAATCTTAAATTGAATAGGCGGGGGAAAAAACTAGTGGAATTATTCGGGTCTCTTAACTTCATTCCTGTAATGGTCATTCCCTCTCTGACAGCCCCGGCCATGTTACATATTTGGCGGGTACTGGACGCAGCACTATATTTACATAAATAATAATAATACAGAAGAATTATACCATAATTTAATAGTAACAATAAAGGTAGCCGCGCAGGAGGCAGGTATGCTGATCCATAGGAACTCTGCTCAAACTCTTAAATCTGGTTATCATGGAAATTCTTGGTTCAACTGACAGTGCACTAATCTTAAGAAGCTCGCCTGCAAGGCATATAAACCATATTCGCGCAGTCTCACTGAAAATTCATTAAACTACTATATAAAAGCCGGAAATTCATATAGATTGAAAATTAAAGAAACAAAAGAACAGTATTGCAGACAAAATCTTTAAAAACTATCAAATTTTAAAAACAACAGGGAGTTTTGGCAAATAGCGAGAACTTTCGACACTAAGCCGGAGTATATAAATATAATAAGTACCAGCGAGTGGTTTGATTTTTACCGACACCTCTTCCCACCCCGATTTGTATCAGACTGTAATTATATTTCAGTGCTCGATCCTGTGCTTGACACCTATTTTTCATTGAAGGGGTTGCAACTGGTCCTGTCACATAGTAAACTGAACAAAGCTGCGTGTCTTGATGGTTTAAACAGCGACTTTTTTAAAAGGTTGACTCCTGAATGAGAGCATTGTTTGCTCAAACTTTTCAATAAAGTTTTAAATAATGAGAGGGTTTCTGTTCAATGGTCTGTGGTCGAGATTTTTATGCTACATAAAGCGGGTGATAAGAGGGATCCCCTTAATTATAGAGGTATTGCTCTTATTAATTTAATAAAAAAGTTATTTACAACGTTGCTGTCATCCAGATTGTCGGTGTGGGCTAATACATGTAACATGCTCCCAGAGGAACAAGCCGGCTTTAGAGAAGGTAGGGACTGTAGAGACCACTTGTTTACTTTTTACTCGGTGCAAGTTATGCATATTAGCTCTGGTAAAAAGATCCCCTATTTGTTAGTTTCGTGGATCTCAAACGAGCATTCGATTCCGTCAGTCACGAGAAACTTTGGAACAAGCTTCATGCCCTGGACGTTAGTGGAAAATTTATAAGAATTCTGCGTTTTCTGTATGGAAACGCCAACTTGAAGGTCAAATGTGGTAGCTCTTACTCAGAGAGAGAGTCTAAGTGATGTAGGGGGTCCTGCAGGGTGACAGTCTCAGTCCACTTTCTTTCATTATGTATATAGCTGATATAATTGAAGTCTTTATTAGGAAGGGGGCGAGGAGAGTGAGACTGTCCGCTGCTCGATCCCTGTTTGTGCTCCTGTTTGCTGACGACATTGTAATTTTTGCCACGTCATGGCATGATGTTGGGGACAAACTAAAAATCCTAGAAGAATATTGTGCCATCAATGGTCTGCAGCTCAAACCAAAAAAGACGAAAATAGTTTACTTCCGTAAATCTGGTAAATTAAAAAAATTAAGGCTTCTCAAATGGAATAATACCGACACGCTTGAATTCGTCGATACCTATATTCATCTTCGGGTTCCCTTTTCGGCTTCTGGTAAATTAAAAAAAGCCTAGGACCACTTCGTTTAAAAAGGTTCTCTCGCTAAGAACAGAGTGTGCGCTACCCTAATTAAAAGTAAAGTTTACTCATGGGATGCGATTAGTACTTTTTTGAGCGGAATTTTGGATGCTACTGCTCTGTACGGGGCAGAAACCGGAGGTCTGACATACTTGGAGGATATCAACGTTGTTCAAGACAGATTTTTAAAACGCCTCTTTTATTGGCCTAGGAACACTCCCAGCCACTTCATAAGGGTGGAAACAGGTATCGATCTTAGCAGCTTTACAGCATTTACAAGGACGTATAATTGGTGGTTCTCCCTCGCTAGTATGGAAGAACATAGATTGCCAAAAATATGTTTCAGAAGGCTATGTGAGTTGGACCAAGAGGGTGATTCAAGCTTGAACTTCAACTGGGCTTCTCATTTGAGATTGGAATTGAGGAATTTTTAGTCAATTAAGAATCTCTCGTGAATCTGAAATTAGGCTAATTTTAATGGCCTCTCATATGTCATCAGTCTTAGTACTTTGTGGCAATTTCTACTTGACTAAAACCTCAGTATAAAGTTGAAAATTACTTGATAAAATAGAGGTATTGGAATGGTTAGATCCATATCACGTTTAATACTTACTGTAGGGTCAAGATTTCCAAGCGTATCAACATCCCCGAAATCCTTAGGTGGGTGTTTATCAGTCTTTCTAAATCCGCCATGATAATCTTCAATGATGGGGTCGAAGAGGTCGGCGAAGACGGTGTAAGACTCGGCATCGGGGGCGTAAATACCAACTCCAGAGTCGTGATTTTCCACACCAGATTGAATTACATCCAAAAGTGTAGAACCGAAGGAGGTTTTTCTCGTTTTCAACTGATCGAAGATCTCTTTCGTCAGGTACTTCTTCAGCAGGGATTTGCTTTCCGAAGCAGCCAGCTTGGCGAAGCCAGCTTCCAATTTGTCCACTACTGCCTGGTCTACCATGCTGTTATTTTTACTGCAAGAAACAAACATTAGACAGATACCCGTTTAAAGAAACTTGAAATTAATTCATAAGGGAAAGGATACGTGATCATTATATCATTATCAAAATTATCGGGCAGTCAGGAAATTTGTATGCATCTTGAGAATATTTGAATCACAGCGAAGCGGGGAAAAAATGAGTTTTTTGGGACAAAAATCAGTGACTTTACAAATCTCAAAGTAGAAAACCTTTTTTACCTTCTCATCAGCAAAGGTATTAGATTTGTGTAAAATTTGAACCCCCACTCCCCCTCGTTTTTGTCAAATGTCTACGTTTTGAGAGATTTTGAACCAAAAACAGGTTATCGCGAATCTGTCTGCCAGTGTGTATGTCTCTCTGTATGCATGTATGTATGTAGATTTTTAGTCTGCCAGCACGATAAATTTCGAAAGAATTGACAGATTGGATTGGCTTCCGTATATTCTTCAAGTGTCCTAAATGAAAGGTCAAGTTCGCTAGCCAGCCATTTTGGATAAAAATTGAAAAACTGAGCTCATTTAAAAAACGTTTGAGACCACTTTTTTCAAGATTTAAAAATTCTATTTATGGATGTTCGCAGTACTCAAAACAAAAATTACTGGAGTTATAGAATTTACGAAATTCCAAGAAACAAACGAAAATGGACATTTTAAGCCAAAAAACGCACGATATGAAATAAAGACACTCCCGAGGAAAAGAGAGTGAGGATAAAGGGAGGGGGGGGGGGGGGAAGGCAGAGGGCATTGCGAAGTTATTCTTGGCTGTTTTTAGGTAGGGAGACCACCCTACAGCAGATGATAAACCTTGAGTAGATAATATTCACTTATAAGCACAAACATACCTGAAATAATTATTTCTAATTTTAATTTATTACCTCATATGGAGTCGTAAATATTAATTAAATTGAATATTTTTTCAAATACATGAGTATTTTAAATAATTCATTATTTACTGTACGTTCATTATCTATTGCAGTGTGGTATCCCCTAACAAGTATCTAACTAGACCCTCTTGGCACAGAGGGACCGGTGCGCAGATAATCTTGAATATTTTTATGTAACAAGAATTTGAGGTCAGTCTGTGGGTTGAGACTGATTCAAAAGTTATTAAATTAAATGGGAGGGGAAATTAATTTACAAAAGGAAAAAAGCAAAGTAAATTCAAAATGAAGGTGGAAGGTTTATTGCTAATACTAGTGACATTGGAAGGTAACGTCTTATTCTAGACGTGTTAGTTAGTATTGGGATTTTTGAGTTTGAGTTGTAACGGGGAAGGGGTGGGGGGTATCGCACACCTTGGATTCTAGAAAATTCCACTGGGGGGCAGTGAATGGGGTGGGTGGTCCAATTGTAGGTACGGTGATGGAGACGATGTGCCAGTCGGGAAGAATCCAGAGAGATCCGGGGGCGAGGGGGGTCTTGGATGGCTCTTCTTTACTCGGCAAAGGAATGGAGCGAAGAAACCAGGGAGATCTGGCTTGGGCCGAAGCCCGGGGATATCTAGGAGGGGGGGGGGAGGGGGGGGGGGGGGGTCCTGGGTTTGGCTCTTTTTCGCTCGAGCAAGGGATGGAGCGGAGAGATCAGGGAGATGTGGCTTGGACAGAAGCCCGGGGAGATCTGACTTCTTGGTCTCACGGACCGTACTTTTATGGGCTTCGCTTCAGCGGCGGCGCACCACTCGCGACGCAGGCGAGTGGGGGTTTACTAGCGCGGATCGTTTCATCGATTTCGCTGGGAGGGGGCTTCGCGCGATTTGGACAGCTGAGGTTAGAATGCCTTGCCAACGAAAGAAAGAAGAATTTTTTATGTTAACTGAGTATAATAATTATAAATATACTCTTCGGACATCAAATTTAACTGCACCCTTCAAAATAGAGGCACTGGTGCAAAGTTATGGAGTTTGTATTTTTAATCTTTTGAACGGACGACCAAATTTTTTCGCGGGTGAGGACAAGAACTAGATTTCACTCACTGCGACTAACGGGAAAGAAGTATAGCGATCAACCGACAAGGGGACAGAACTTGCTTCTTCCATAGTCTCAGAACTTGGATCCTCGATCCTCCCTGAGACGGTTACTTTCTGTGCGATAGTTCATGTGCGCAGTTCATCACAATAATAAGCAAATGAAACAAAAAAAAAACACCAATCAGCCACTGGAGGGATTAAGGTAGTCCAGAAGAAAACAATTCTTTCAATAATTTAAACGTTTCCGCACAAGTCTTTATTTTGATGGAAAAAATTATTGTTCACAAGAAAAGAAAACCACCTCATTTTTGGAGTGTCGTACCCATGTCACATATGGAACTGGTGGAGAATATTCGTCCGTAAATGTGAGAAGTAAAAAAAATCGCGATCAAAGCGGAGAACAATGATACTCGACGCGAGGCTAAAGCTGAGACCTAGAGCAAGATCATTGCTATGCAGCGGCAGGAACTAAATAGAATAAATAACTCACTGACGAGCCATGATCTAACAAAATATGGTCTCCCCACGAGTAAGTATTAAAAGTCAACCATTCAGAATTTTTTCCGTCTTGCCTCATTTCCCATATACCATTTATGGAGAGAGTTGAGGGTATACTGAGGCTTTTGGAAATTATTACACCCTTTCCAAAAAAATTTTTTTTTAAAAGATTACATTTTTCGGGTGAAATCTAGCACATGTATGTAAGTATACCATTAAGCCATTTCCCTTTCGGGGTAGGCGTGACACTACCCGATTCGTGTAGTGTTTCTAGGTGGACAGTTTCTTGTAGTAAATAACTACAAGTGTGGACTCACCACACCCACGACGTGCCAACAGCTCGCAGTAGTATTATTCCCGAACAGTCACCCATCCAAGTACTAACCGCGCCCAACACTGCTTAACTTCAGTGATCTAACGAGAACTGGTGTTTTCAGCGTGGTATGGCCGTTGGCATGATAATAATAATACAAATAATTTGTACTAAAATAAATTGTACAGCCTATAATAAATTGTACAATCTACAATAAATTGTACATTTTTCAGTAAAAATCTACGATAAATTGTACAATCTACAATAAATTATACAATATTCTATAAAAACCTATAATAAATAATGCAGTCGACAATAAATTGTAACATCTGTAATAAATTGTAAAACATAGAATAAATTATACAATTTATAATAAATTGTACATTCTACAATAAGTTATACAATCTATAATAAATTGTACAAACAATAATAAATTGTGTAATCTTCAATAAAACTCTACAAGAATTGTACAATCCACAATAAATTGTACAATCAACAACTAATTGGACAATCTACAATAAATTGTACAATCTACAATAAATTGTACAATCTACAATAAGTTGTACAATTTTTAATGAAAATCTACAATAAAACCGGAGCAAGCGGCTGAAAGACCATAGCGAGCATGCCTAGCTAAAGACCATGGCGCGCATGTCCAGCCGTTAACCAAATATTCCATGCTCGACCATGGATGTTCCATGTCAGGATCAAGGTCATTCCGAAATTAAATTGAAAAAAAAAACCTTTAAGCAGAGAGAACCAAGATAGTTACATGTTTTCGGGGGGCGCTGAATCTGAATTTGCGGTCTGTTAAACTCCATCAGGTCAGGGTGAAGGAAATTTTAAGGTCAACTTTTGTTTATCAAATGGAACTCCAGATTCTGAAGGTGCAGGATATTTTACGTTCGCATTTGATTTGTGACCCTCAGATAAAAATGACCTGTAAAGGTCACTTGAAGGTAAAATCACTCTCTTGACCTTCTCAGGCTGTTAACTCGTCCGGATAACGGGAAAATGACCTGTGTGAAAGTTGCTGCAGTCATAGTCAATTTGACCTTCGGATGACCTGTAAGGGTCACTTTAATAAATAGGTCAAACCATACGCGAACGTAAAATATCCCGCTCTCTTAGAATCTACGGTCAAACATGCGTTTCCATACAAGATAAGCAAAAGTTGATCTTAAAATGACCTTGATCCTGACCTGATAGGATCAAGCGGGACCAGGACTCAGATTCAGCGATCCGAAAAACGCATAATAATCGTGGTTTTCTCCGCTTGAACGTGTTTTTCCCAATATAACCTTTATCCTGTCCCGATGGGGACAAATAGACTCCGGATTCATATTCAGCGACCCCAAAATTGTATATGAATTGTGGTTTTCTAAGCTCAAACGTTTTTACACCCACTTTGACCTTGGAATGACCTTTATTCTGACCTGATGGGGTACAAAAGACTCCGGATTTAGATTCAGCAAACCCAGAAACGTATAAGAATCGTAGTTTTCTCCTCTTAAACAGGTTGTTCCCACTCTGACCTTGGAATGACCTTGACCCTGAGTTAATGGGATCAAACAGATCACGGATTCAGATTCAACGACCCCAAAAACGTATAGGTATGGTAGTTTAGTCTGGTGCATAGAACAATTTTTTTTTGGCCTGCGTTATTGTCTTGTATGGCAGCACGCTGATACGTCAAAACAAAGGGTTCGTTACCTGCCGTTGGAACAGGTCAGCTTTTAAATTAAAGTTATTGAACACTGGATTTAATATGAATAACTGAATACATTTATTCATAAATCCTCATTTCATATTTTTGGTAGACGCATCAGACTTGAAAATGATCATATTAATTATCCGAGAACAGTTCTAAAAGCTTAATATTCAAAATACGGAATTGGAATAGATTAATAAAGATTATTTCAGATAATTTTCAAATTTAATAATTTTGGATTAATTACAATAGTTTTGAATTCACGTACAACTAGTTTTAGAATTCACGTACAAGTAGTTTTAGAATTCCGAAGAGCAATCGGCAGTACCAAACACAAACGCGCGCATCGCAATCGCGAAAATGATGTTATGTTGCCTCCGAGTTTCTTAAAAATGTTTCAAGTCCAAAACAGTAAAATATTCAAAAATACAAGAGTCACAGGTTCAAAATTTGAATGGAGTGCGCCGAAATGAAATATTCTGACGTTTTCGGACTCCCCACCTATATTTAAAAGCTCGTTTTGGGAGAGACTTATGCCTACTTTTAGCGTTAGACCAATCGAAATTCTGACATCACTCGATCTTATCGCCGAATAACTGATCGTGAGCGAGGTCGCTTTGTTCCTACTACTGGTACCAGGTAACTAACTTGAGTTTCATCTCAAGGACTAGGGTTCAAAGTCCAGTTTCTACAGGATCCACGCCTTTTAATTTGAGTGACAGTCTCCGGTTCGCAAGTCCAAGCGTCACTTTTTTATGGCGTCTGAACGGCGCCAAAGCCCATTAATTATACTAAAAATGGCGACTTGCATGTTTGTGGCGGAAGTGAGAACGTGTTCAGTGACAGGTGGTGAGAGGATTTTACGGAATTTGTGTGAAAGGTGTGAGTGTAGTGCGAGGGTAAAAGCTAGGAGGTGAGTAGGGTTGTGTGGGGTAAATTGGGTAGATAAAAAGTAATTTTCAGCGCGAGCGGAGGGAGAGGAGTGAAGGGAGATCAGCGACAGGAGAACATCGCAAAATAAAAGTGGACGAGAAAGTGTAGGTGTGGGACGAAGAGAAAGAGGTGTTGAAGAAAGTGCAGGGAAATTTGTTTCGTAGGAAGTAGGGTGGTGGGGGTAATGCAGGGTAGAGGAGTAGTGAAGGTGCTGTACTGAAATGTAGCAAGGGTAAACAAGAAAGATGAGGAGTTCTGGATGTGTATCCAGGAATTTGATGTTGTGGGACTGGTAGAGACGTGGATAGAGAGAAAGGAATGGGATGGTATAGAGCCAAAGCTGCCAAGGGTGTATAGGTGGAGACTCCAGGAGGCGGTCAGAGTGAAGAAGAAAGGAAGGGCTAGTGGGGGAATTATAACGGGGGTCTGAGAAGGAATAGAGGAAGCAGTTCATGGAGAGGAAGGGAGTGCAAATGAGGGAAGTAAAGATAGACGGGGTAACGTGTAAGTTTGTGACAGTGTGCAATAAGGAAGGGATGGAAAGAATTAAAGAAATGGTAGAAGACTTGCTATGCGAAAGAGAGGAGGATATGGTGGTACTGGGTGTGGACTTCAATGCAGGGATCTAAAGGATAACATGATAAATAAGGAGGGTGAGAATGGTATGGCAACTGGGGACGAAAGGGAGAATACACATATGTAATAATACAAGAAGGGTCAACGGGGGAGAGGGTGAGTTTGGCGAGGGAGACGATATAGAAGTATAAGGAGCATTTAGGAAAAGTACGCTTTTAAATGGAGTCGGCAGAAGAGATATAGGAGGATTTAAAAGAGAAAGTAAGAGGGTGCGTGCAAAGAAGGTATTCAAACAGAAAAAGAAAGGAATGGTAAAGCCGTAGTGGGATAGGGAATGTAAAAAGATGAAGAGGAAGTTGAAATTGAAGTACCAGAAGTGGAAAGAGGGTACTGCGAAAAGGGAGGAGTACGTAGAAATGAGGAAGAGGTTTAGATTGATGTGTAAGAAGAAAGAACAGGAAAAGAAGAAAGAACAGGAAAAGGAGAAAGATCTGGAAGAGGAGTTAGGAAATGTGAAGCCAGAGGGGGAGGTCTGGAAGATAATAAATAGGTTTATGTAGCGTAGAGTGGGGATAAGCGAGAAGATAGGGAGTGAGGAGTGCAGGGAGTATTTTAAAGAATTATTTCAGGGCTCAGATTCAAGGAAGAGGGATGGTGGGAGTAGAAGAATGGGAGAGGCAGAGATGGAAGAGTTGAATGACGAGGAGATAGAGAAACAGATAAGGAAGTTAAGAAGATCAAAAGCAGCAGGGCTGGACGGGATAGAGCACGGAGCATGGCTGTTTAGTACACAAGAGGTTAGGGAGAGGCTGAAGGAGGTAGTGCAGAAAGTATGGAGGGGGGAGGGTTTCCCAGGAGGGTGGAGAGAAGGGTTGATAGTGTCACTCTACAAGAAAGGAGATAGGGATAGACAGGAAAATTATGATATATGAAGATATATATATATATATATATATGGAGATATGTGGAGAGACCAAAGATAAGGTAAGAGGAGGGGAGGGGATTTCGAAGGGATTCTGGATGGATAGGGGGTTAAGGCAAAGGTGTCCTCTTAGCCCGACGCTTTATGCGATTTTAATTGCGGACATGGAAAGTAAGCTGGAGGCCGGGGTAATAGGAGGAGTCAGGATAGGAGGGGTTAGAATTTGGTTACTAGCGTATGTAGATGACATAGTGTTGCTGGAGAGAAACGAGGAGGCCTTAAAGGAGATGAGGGAAAGGTTGAGAAGATACCTGGATAAGAACAGATTAAAGCTGAATGCGGAAAAGTCCAACGTTATGGAGTTCAGAAAAGAAGGTGGAAGGAACGAGGGAGGGGGGTGGAAGTGGAAGGGGAAGGCGGTGCAGGAGGTGAAAGAGTTTATGTTACTGGGCTTCTTGTTTCGGAGGAATGGGGGAGTGGATGGTCACATAAAAGAGAGAGTGAAGAAGGCAAATGTGGTGATGAGGCAGGTGTGGGGATTGGGAAAGAAGTTATTCGCAGATGATTTTAGAAGGAGAATGAAACCGTTTAACTCACTACTGATAAGTGTGCTATTGTATGGAGTAGAGGTGTGTGTGTGGGGGGGGGGGGGAAGGAAAGTGAAGAGGCAAATAGGACACAGGAGACGTGTGTGAAGTGGCCATTGGGGTTGGCAAGGAACACGCCTAATTATATTGTCAGGAGGGAGACGGGGAGAACGAGGGTAGGGATTCTAGCGGGGAGTCGGGCATGTGAATATGAGGAGAAATTTTTGGAAGAGGGGGGAAGTAAGCTGGTTAGGGAGTGTTGATAGGAGAAGGGGAACAGGAGAGGGGGTGGGAAGATGGAGCCTGAAAGGGAAAGGTATTTTAGAACAAATGGACTGCAGTATGAGCAAGTCAATTTTTGTGAGGCTTATCAACTTTATTAAGATTTATCTATACTAAAAATAGCTCAATTTCACAAGTTCCTGACCTTAAATTCACCTTGGATAATAAAACTGCGCAGCACTACAACGAGTTCATAACGAAGTTGAAATCTGATACGCTAATTATATTTCAGTTCTCTGAGTCGTAATTAAACTAATTTTTGCATTGATATTCGTATTTTAATATTAATTTTGTAATAATAGTTAAGTTTTTACGTATTCCAATTTTATTTTAAGTCTTAGCGCCCTGTCTCATAAACCAGATCTCGCAAAAACACACATGCCGGAGATTCTGACCTCTATTAACATAACTTAGTTAAAAAATTAATTCAGTAAACAATATCTTCAATTCTGCTAAGGCAAAAATCAATGAGATCATTATTATCTTCTTTATTAATAATCGATTCAAGATTCGAAAAAGATAAACAAATATGATGCACGTGGTATTGTTTTCATTCCACATCCCCTCCTCGCCTAACTCAGTTTTATATGAAAATATAGAATAGACAAAATTAAGGTTTAAATTCTTATAATTTTACATTGTATAGATTTATGCTCTAAAAAGATATTTTTGTAATTTTTATTTGTTTAGGTTCTGCTTGATGACAGGATGGAGTCAACATAATTTCGATTTTTATCATCAGATAAGTTATTTCGTTACTAATACACACATTTTTTGTACGAATTTTAAGTTATCTAGGAACTATTGTTTTGTTTGAAATTATCATCGTTTTCGTTTCAGGCTTTTAACTAAATCCATTAAGTAAGAGAAATGGGACGGAGAGAAGATGTACTACAGCCTGTGAGTATAATATTCTCAATATTTCTGTCATATTAATAATTTCAATAATTCGAGTAAAAAGTTACTGCTCAAATCAATAAGATTTACCTTAATACACTTCTGAATCTCACTCTTCCAATAACTTTGCTTCTGACACATTGACCTATCCACCGAATCTGTATTTCAGTCTATTGAAATTAAGGTTATACTCGTCATAAAATTTATTATGAATTCTCTGGTCAATTTCGGTAAGTATATAATTAAAAAAAAAGTGTTAAATAACCACCGCAGGGTCACACTAAGAGCAACTGCTATCTAAAGAAATGTCAATAGCCCCCAGTAGAACCGCGGTAAAACACTCCTACACTGAAAAAATTTTGGACGAGCTGCTCGCCCACGTGATAGAGCTGCAACACCAAATGCGTCGCGTGCTGCTCGCCAGCAGCTTGGTGCGTATCCTCTCTCTTGTTGGGAACGCTGTGTGCCCACATTGGAACAGCTGTAGCCCCAACAGTGTCGGTACAGTAACGCTCCATTCAGGCGGGAGAACGGCATCCCCAACCCGAGTTTCGCGCGGAGTTTGTTTCATCCGACAAACGGTTTGTCGTATATATTCGTGCTTATTTTATTTTTACAAGTAAACTTTTGATCTTGGATGACTTGTTAGAGAAGAATAACTTCTCGCATTTACGCAATAACCTCAAATGTAAATAATTTATCAATATATAAGCCTGCCTTTGTCAGCAGGCGCGAGCACATAACATACAAGCTATAACCTATAAGGCAGAAATTTCGTATTTTTTGTGTGAAAAACGTTAATCTTTTTTTAATTATTTTTAATCTTTATCTTTATATTTTTCTTCCATCTTTGTATTTGTTATCGTTAATCGAAATAGGAACTGTTACATTTTTTGTTTATTATTTATCTTTTTAGGTTGAAAATTATACTACTTAGTTGAACGTCAAACAGATGGTTGTTTGAATTATATCTCTTGCTATTTCGAAAATGTGATAATCTGAATAGATTGCTTGAGAATCAACCAGAAAAAAATGTCTCTTATTTTTTTCGGATTTTAGAACAAGTTTCAGGAATCTTTTAATTATATTTACATTTTTATACTGATATATACTTTTAAGGTTTTCAAACTATCGTATTACATACCATGGATTTATAAATAAAATTTTATTTTATACCTGATGTTGAAAATTCTTCATCCTTTATTCATAAAAAAGACATAATAAGTACTGTGAGTGACTGTTGTTAAACATAAACATACACGATTATTATTAATAAAGAGTCTAGGCACATCGAAAATATTTGACATATCGCTCACCGTATTTCGGTGAACCTATTAGGCGTCCTTTCTAGTTTCTTCAGGGCACACCAAAAATATTTCTTAAATGCTTATCGAATTTCGGTGAACCGAAAAGGTTCATTCTATGCTAATAGTTTCAATTGTTCTCAACAAATTATATTAACAACTGTCTATGTGTTGCATTCAATGATAATAATTAGAATTATTGACATCATTTCCAGCATTAAATCAGTCGCAGCAAGTTTTAAGTGTTGAATTAGACTGAAACTATTTTATAGAAGAGGCAAGTAACATCATACAGTAATTCGCATAATGTTTTTGATAAACAAAATAAATTTTTCCCTGTAACAATGGAAGAACATAAACAATTGCTTATACAATTTGTTATGAAAAATTTAATTTTTGACTTATAATCAAACTTTCAGGCTAAAAAAATCATAAGTCGTTCCCAGCAACTTTGGGTAGAAAAATTGTTTCCAGCCCTAAAAAGATACGATTATAAAACAATTATTTCTATAATTTGTTCATAAAAATCATTAATTTTTATGTTTAAATATTCTTTTCTCTTGAAATAACATCGTCAAGTATTTTATCTCGTAAAAATTCGATAGATGTCTATTAGTTTATATCATTTTTTTATGGGGATAAAATGTCTTTTAGATAATTCATTTTCATCATATTTGTATCTAGGCACTGACTGTTATTGATTTCTGGTGTTCTTAATTGTTTACACTGTCAAAAAACTCAACTGCGACCTGCAGCTCAATTGTCCGCGAAAATACATTTCTGGCCCCACGGGGCAATTGCTTTCTCTTTTGTGGGACTGCAGCGTTCCCAACATGCGGGAAAGGATCTGCTCGCACGTTTGGTACTATTGCTCACTCAAATGTGGTGTGGCCGCTACACCGACCACCGTGGTGGCGCTGCGTTCTCACTCAGAAGACAGCTGCTTGCCCACAATTTTTTCAGTGTATGGCCACGTATCACAACCGTGATACGTGGTGAACAACCACCGCAGGGTCCTACTGGGAGCAACTGCCATCTAAAAAATGGCAATAGCCCCCAGTAGAACCGCGGTAAATCACACCTATGGCCACCTCTCACTACCGTTATATGGGTGGTCACAGGGCACGACGAAATCATAACGGCGGGCCGGCGAAACCCTCGTGTATCTTGACGACACGAAGTGTGCCTTGTCATATTTTTGACACGCGGGTATGGCTTTAGGATTACGAACCAGTGATAGTTTTGCACCTCCGAGAGCACCTATCACAAGGACAATTACTCGCACCGAATATTTTTGGTACAGTCGTTGCAGCTCTCTTTTAAGGTCTTGATACCTCTCCTCTTTTTCTTTCTCCTTTGCAGTGATGTTGTATTCGGACGGAGCCGAGAATTCGATCACGAATATAGTTCGTTTCTCGAAGTATTGGAGAACAATGTCAGGCCTCGAGTGCGCAACGGAGACTGCTGCCCGAAAATCGTAGTTCCAGAAAATCTGGCACTTCTCGTTTCGGACAATTGACTCTATATCCCTTGGAGCGTTCGGCAGGGCAGGGTCGCGACCAACACCGTAAGAGCGACAAAGGTGGTAATAAAGTACTCTTAGGGCCGCATTATGTATATAGATATACGTTGTTCCTGCGTGGGTCGGACACCCCGATAGTATGTGTTCTAGGTACTCAGCGTGTGCATGACACGCTCTGCACCCATCACTGGGAACTTCTTGACATAAAATGCGGGCGCGGTATGCTAAGGTGGAGATTACACCGTCCTGGCATGCGAAAATAAAGCCCTCTGTACCTGAATTGAGCCCTGATGATTTGAGGAAAGCAAAAGTTTGCTCCTTTGACAAGGACTGTTTTTCTACATTTCTGTGAAAGTTTCCGTGCATATGCTTGTCGAGTAGCTCTTGGTGAAATTTTATAACCTCTGCTTTCTTTACTTCGGCTTTTAGACGTGAAGCATCTAGATGGAGTAATGCACTTTCCTCACTTCTGATGTTGAAATTCAGGCCAAGGGTCTCGGCGGCTTGCTCCGCGGCTTTGTAAAGGAACGCTCCTTCGCCAATCATCTCGTGGTTTCTGACCATCTTTAGGAGAGGATCTCTGCCATTCGGAACGATGTAAGCTGTACTTAAAACAATTCGATTATGAAGACATTGGAGATTCAGAAGTCCGCGTCCGCCTTGACGGCGTGAAATGTATAATCTCGGAACTGACGAATTGATATGCAAGCTTTGATGCATATACATGATCTTACGTTTGGTGACATCAAGGGCCTTGAGCTCGTTCTTCGTCCATTGAACCACCCTAAACGAGTAGAGTAGAACCGGGACGGCCAGCATGTTAGTCGCAGATACCTTGTTCAATGCCGACAGATTGGAAGACCAAATCTGTCGAAGGAGATGCTTGTATCTGCTTCGGAAAAACTCCTTCACTGATGTAACGTCCTGAATGCGGCTTTGAGGCACGCCCAGGTATGTATAGGTATCTCCAGTATTAAGATGTCTAATAACACTTATATCCAGTGATCTTTCCTTTCTTCAGATGAATTTTGACAAATTTGTCCAAACCAAAGTCCACCCCAAAAAATCTTGACGATATTTAAAGCAGTTTGAAGTTTGTTATTACCAGAGGCATAGATCTTCAGGTCATCCATATAAAATACATGAGTGATTAGTGTGATTAGTGATTAGTGATCGCGCTGATTAGTGTCGCCACAGAGGTATCCAGGAGAATTTCGTAGTGCGAGAGATAGAGGCAGAAGTGTGATGCAAAAAAGCAAAAGGCTCATGGTATCACCTTGAAAGAGGCCTCTCTGGAAGGTGACGTTGTTCGTTGTCAGACGATAATTTCTAGATGAGATAGTACATCTAGTTTTCCGAAGAGGCATCAATCTCTCCATGCATCTCACTATGTGTGGATGTACCTTCAATCTTTCCAACAGACAGACTTGTACCACACTTGTAGTTATTTACTACAAGAAACAAGGATTTGTTTGAATGGATCTATTGTCTCATTGTTGAGGTTTTCCCTGGAACTTCGTGGAGATGGATTTGGGGAACTGATTGGTGAAGTCATAGCAGTTAGGAAAGGATTATTTATCAAAAAGATAAGCTCTTCTGAGTCAGTTTCGTCAGTTGTTGACGTAATTTACTGCTGTTTTTCGATATACTTGCCAGTTCAATAATTATCTTTCTCGTTGACTCAGACCCTTCACTTGCGCAATCGTGCTAATATAACTATCTCAACAACGCTCAAACAAAATTGTCATAACAATTAGTCCCCAGAAATGACGGCTAATGAGACTTATTATGTGAGTCATTTTTACAGGAACAATGTCTTGCATTGAAGTTGCTTACTTTTATTGTCACTGTTTCTCGGCAGGATGATGTCCGTACGTATAGCTCTGCTATATTATGTCCATGGATGTAGCTCTGCATGGTGCGATGATCATTGGTTGGCAGAAGTGGCTTCTATTTCTGAGCCTTACCGCCGGATTGCGTACCCTAGGCTTTACGATATCGATCGACGTTCCCAAATTATTAATTGCAGGTTTTCCTGTTGCTTCTGGTTTACGTAGAGAAGATTTAACTTAGTGTAAGTTCGACTGCTAATTTTACTAAAAGAACTTACTAACCATTTTTCGAATTGATATCTGTAGATACCAGCCAGAAAATTTAACGGGTCCGAATAAAGAGTTCAATTTTGTACAATGTCAATTCGCCGTAACAAATAGAAGCACTTTATTAATTACGTATGATGCACTGCCTCCCATAACCCTCATTCACCCGAATAGTGGTGGGGACAATGCCTTTGTTACAGCCTCTGTTACAGTATGATAACTTAAAATTTAGTAATAAAGATTCGAATTTATCAAAAAAAAGTCCGCAATATTTCATTTCAGAAACTCGTTATATATTTTTAATCAAGAAGATAATGATTTACACAATACTGGAAAGTATCCTGAGAATTTAGAAAGAAAAAAAACCCTCCTTGACAGGGTGTCTATCGATCGGCCATTTTCAAATTTTCGGTCATTTCCCGGTTTTCTCCCGGTCAGTTTTGACCCAGTACATATCAAGGTAAATCCATCTGTGATTCCTTTTTTCAAGTATTTATGATAGAAAATTAAAAATACTGGAGTATACTTAGAGTAATTACTTTATTAACATATTATCACTATGTTAATTTTTACAAATTGTGACTAAAAAACATACATATTATAGGTTCAAACGAATATCTTTAAAAATGTATCTCTTTTCGCCAGTCTTATCATTTATCTGCCAAATCACGAAGCGACGAAGACACGTTCGAGATTATATTACGTACATAAAATTTTTCTGACGATATTTTGTAACAATACTTAGGCTGCAATTCTTTGGTTTTACAAACTAGGTTATCTTTCACGTTCACACGAAGAGAAGTTTCAAGGTAAAATTACTCTGAAAACAATGTAGCCCTAAGCATATCAACAATTAATTTTACAGTGAATGACTTTGTAATTAGAATGCGTTGCAATACAAGGAAACTTAACAGAAAAAGCGAAAAAAATGCTTTGAAGACTAGAAAAAATGTTGATTACCAGTTGGTAAAAAAATTTTCGCGTTCATAAGCAACGGCGGCCGATAAAGCAGAAAAAAGTCTTTTCGCGCGAAAATTGAAAATTTATCTTTTTTTCACTGGAAATCTAGATTTTCCCGGTTTTTTTACCGCTTCGAGCGAATTCCCGGTTTTACCCGGTTTCCCGGTAGAACAGACACCCTGCTTGATCTTCCATTCATAAAATATTACTCATTGAATCAAGCTTATGGACATACTAACTTTAATATTTTGTGCAAACTGAACGGTAAATCACACCTGTGGCCACGTCTCACGACCGTAATATGTGTAATCACAGTGCACGATGAAATAACAACGACAGGCCGGTGAAACCCTCGTGTGTCTTGAGGACACGAAGCGACCCAAGCATGACAGCTTTCTCATCCATCTCGCATGTGCCTTGGCATATTTTTGGCACACGGATATGGCTTTAAGGTTACGACCAATGATAGTTTCGCACCTCCGAAAGCTCCGATCACAAGGAGAATTACTGGACCCGAATATTTTTGGGTAGAGTTGTTGCAGCTCCCTTCTAAGGTCTTGATATCTCTTCTTCTTTTTCTTATACTTGGCAGTGATGTTGTAGCCGGCCGGAGCCGAGAATTCGATCTTGACTATAGTTCGTTTTTAGACGTATTGGAGAACGATACCAGGCCTCGAGTGTGCAACGAAGACTGCTGTCCGAAAATAGTACTTCCACAAAATTTGGCACTTTTCGTTTTGGACAGTTGTCTCTATCTCCCTCGGTGCCTTCCGCATGGCAGGGTCGCGGTCAACACCGTAAGAGCGACAAAGATGTTAATAAAGCACTCTTTAGGCCGCACGTCCGGAGACGTCCGGGTGTTCCACGTGAGTGGGACACCCGGATAGTATGAATTCTAGGTACTCAGCGTGTGCACGAAATGCTCTGCACCTTTGCTGGGGTTTTCCAATGCACTATCATCCAACTTCCATGCTGAAGGTCCCTGGAAATCGAGTGTAAACCGGACTTACAGGATTCAGGACATCCGGTGAAGCAATTTATTCTGATTTTTTGTATAAATAATCTAAAGAGTATCAAGACTCCCTATACAGGCCGCTTTTTCCAACAAAAAAAATTTACTCCCGAACCCTAGCACGAAAAGGGAAAACTACCATCCGTTATGACTCAAGTCTGCAGGTAATGAAACGCCAACTATGACCATCATTGATTCATTTAGGGACGAACACACCGTATACGAAAACTAGGGGCCCCTACCCAAATGAATGGGTGAATTCTCAAAAAGTGGAGGGTGGAGGTTGTTCCGGGGGGATATCATGAAATTCAGATCGTAAGTAAAATAAAACTGTAGTTTGCCTACGGATTCAGGCACGCAATATTTACGCCGAATCATTGTAACTGTGTAATTTTTGGCAAACTTACTCCGAAAGTAATACCTTGTACATTAAATGACGATATATACAAGATCCCTGTAAAAACGGGCAGATTATACAAGAACGTAAAATATCAATAATATGTGTCGCCTAATTTCCTCCGAAAAATACCGGATTTATTCGCATTATACACAAACTCTGCAAGTTTGCAAAACTTAGGGGCTGTCTACAATAACCGATTATAGAAGTCTAGCGCTCCGTTTTGTTGACCCTTAGAGCTTGCAAAAATTGTTTCAAGTTTTAGTTTTTCAAACATGTATTTAAGTATGAGATTCAATTGCGCATCTTCTTTTTATTATGGAAAAACTTACAGCATCAGTATTTTTGAAATAAATAGGAAACATAATGTTTCTCATCACGTTGAAAAAATTATAATATTTAGAGGTCGCTCATCGCGCATTCGTTTGTGTTTACAGAAAATTTTTTTTTTCGAATACGTTTTCTTAAGAACATACAAATAATTCAAATGTGTATTAAAGACATCTCTGAAAGTGGAATAGACTATGAATAACGGTTATCATAAACGATTAATTTTTCCTTACACGTGGTTCATTTTTAACCCAAAAGGAACAAAAAACAGAAAATGCAAGTTGAAATTCGGACATGTTTTTTTACATCCTTGATCAGCATATAGCTGTATTTTTTATTGAATTTATTCACTAGTGACGGGAAGATAGATGGGGAGTTAGATAGACGCATCTACGAGGTTCAGAAAGCTCTCGGTAGAGCAGGGTCCATTCTCAGAAGTAAAAATGTATCAAAAAAAGCTAAAATGGCAATACATAATTCTACATTTGTACCGACTGTGCTATACGGTAGCGAGACATGGGCCAGTCAAGAAAAGGATAAGAGTAAAATTAACGCGATTGGCATGAAACCTCTGCGCACAATTTTGCGGCGAAACACTGATGGATAAAGTGAGAAACGAAATAATCCTCAAAGATTGTGGTGCAAAAGAGACAATAGTTGACACATGGGAAAGAAATCAGTTACGATGGTTCGGACATGTTGAAATAATGAAAGATGAACGTCTAACTAAACAAGTGTATAAAGGTAAAGTAAATGACAGTATGCCCAGAGGCACACCGCGGAAAGAATGGTTAGAATGTGTGAATGAGACCTGAGTCCGAGCAGACATAAGAAGCCATACAAAAAGGAGAGCTTGCATGAAAAAATGCATGGACGTGAAGGAAGCCAGAGAAGTATGCCAGGACAGAAGTGTGGCAATAAATAGTTTATAAAAATAATGCGAGTACAGTGAATCCCAACACTTCTATTTTTCAACCGAGCAAGTCACGCCTACCCCGTAGGGAAATCGCTTAATGGTATAATAATAATGAAAACACCGCGCTTCCTAGCCTACTCTAAGCAGTATATTGCTATATCTTTTATTAAGTTTATGAAAATAACGCGTTTTCTATTCTACTTAAGCTCGCTACTTTGAATTTTTTAAAGAAAATATTATTTAACGAATAATATACTGGAAAAAATTAAAACATCTATATACTGGCCTAAAACCTTGAAAAGCAAAATTACAACCAATGGATACTATCAACAACTCGAACAAAACCACGACGAACATGCTGTGTGAACTAAGCCTTGAAAAGGACCCTGATCCGAGTCAACACATGTCGGCAATATTTAAATAACAACATCAAAAACCCAGAAAAGGTCTTCACTACTAAGCAGTTTAACTGTAATAATTTTTTGTAGCATACCGAATACTGCTTAAATTGCCGGTTTCAGTTTCAGCTGGGGAAAGATCGCTTGTAGATAGGTAGAGAAAGTTCTAGAAAATTTTTTCCCGTACGATTAGCAACTTGCAGTTAGAATGTAGAAGGCTGTGAGATTGGTTTCGCTCCTTGTGCTGACTTACGAATTACAGTGTGGAAGTATCCAATATCGATATTGAAAATTAATACTTGAATTGGAACTCAATACTTGAATCCGGGGAATGGAACTTTTTCGCCCAAAAATATGAAATAGGATATCTGACGTCACAATATTAAGTTATTAACATCTGCTATCCCCGGAATTGAAGTTTTTCACCCCAAAATAATATAATTTATTTAGCGTGTGTGTGTATGTGTGCCTGTGTGTGTGTATGTGTGAGGGAGGTTAAGAGTGCTAGGTGATGAGTCATCATCCCTCGTGGGCCCGCCGTTCGGGAGATAAGGTGATGACGTGGATGGTGGTGTTGCATTTCAACCCCCGTATATGGGCGATTTGCAAATAGATTTCAATTTTGGTTTCCGAGATGCGAGTAAACTGAAGTTGTAAATTATGCAATAATTCTTATTATTTTTCTCAGATATATGTACCAGGATGTAATTTATAACGTGGGAGAGCTGTTTGATCTAGACTATCGATTTTTGCCACTAATTTGTGTCTTAATTATTCTTTTACTTGAAGTACATTATTATAAAGGTTTAAAATTGGGTTTAGTAGCATTAGCGGGTCAAAATAATTCGAATTTTTTTAAATGAACAAAAGTTGTCTGCACGTTCTAAACAAATTTTGAAATTATTTTGAGAATTTTTCTCAAAAATTATTTTGAGAATTTTTCTCAAAAATTATTTTGAAAATTTTTCTCACAAATTTTTTTTTAATTTTTGTTTGAAAATTTGTTTGAATTTTTTTTATCTTTTTTTTTTGAAAATTTGTTTGCATTTTTTTTTAAATTTATTAAAGAATTTTTTTGAAATTTTTTTGGATTTTTTTAATTTATTGAAAATTTGTCAATAGTTAACACGCTATTTTTTGCAACGCCCGTCCGAAAAGTTGTTAGGAGGTGGTAGCGAAAAATACTAATTTTATATTGCACAGAGTGGAGTAAAGAAATTTGTTGGAAAAAAAATGTTAATGTTTGAAACAAAGTTTGAAAAAAAAAATTTTCTGAAAAAAATTTGGTGCAAAAAAATGTTTTATAAAAAGTGCTTGAAAAAAAATTCTGTGAACAAAAATGTTTGAAAACAAAATTTTTGAAAAAAAATTTGTTGAACAAAATTTGTTTGAAAACTCGACGCTCGAAAACGCGTAAAAGTATTCTCCAATCGTCTCAAAAAATGAAAATTTTCTAAATCGAAAAATCTATTTTTTGTTTAAATTTAGAATTGTAGAGAATAAGAAAATGAAACTTTTTCCCATTGGAATTTTTTTTCGCCAAACGTTTATTTTTAATAATAAAAACGAAATATTGAAAAAAAGTTTCTCCCCGATTAAATCAAGTTTTAAAACTTAAATCGTTCCAACTCGGGCAAATATTATTGAAATTAATTTATTTTTGCAGGACATATTCAAAATACTCTAGCGATGCCTAGGATATCATGAAAATGTTAACAATCACTTATTGTGTAATAATTCTTAATTGCAAAATGAGGTCAATCGATATTTGTGTTTTCTTGGTTTTGCCGGTAAAAAGTATCTAGGTAACTTCGACTTTCAAACAACTTCCAGTGAGTGATTTGTTCAGCAATGTTGAATGAAGATTTTTGGAAAATCTCATATCGATTCGTTGAAAATTTACTGAGATATTTCGATTTGGAAAAAGTACTCGACGTCTGCCCGCGCTGTTGGCTAATGCATCGCGAGGACTCCTCTGTCAGGCAGCCACGGGTGCCCTGAGGTTAATTTTTTTCGAAAGTCTTGTCACTTCGAAAATCATTGCAGATCTAGATTCTAGATCATTTTTTACGTTCAAACACGCAATGAAGGAAATCGCAGATAGTGCCGTCTTTTTTTAAGGCCACTTTGAAAAAAAATTGTTCACAAATTATAATACTTTTTAAGACACATGCATGATTTCAGCCCTTTTCGACGCCTATGAAGCGGGGCTAAAGCTCCACTTTTTACTCCCTAGGGAGTAAAAAGTACTTTTTACTCCCTAGGGACTGAAAAGTGACGTCAGAGACGAATAATGAAGATTATGCATCTATGAGCTTGCATTTTATGATTATCAGCCCACTCACAGTAAAAACTGAGAGGAAATTTTGGTTGCAGTTGATAGAATTAGGCGGTTATTTATGGAAAGTTACCATATATACCTGTAAAATGACCATAAAATACCGAAATTTTCCATAAATTTCCGGAAATTTATGGAAATTTGTAAAAATGAATTTTGCGTATTCCATGGTAAGTTAACATATTGACCTGTAAAATTACCATAAATTACTGGAATTTTCCATAAATTTCCGGAAATTTATGGAAAATTTCGGCGATTTATGGTAATTTTACAGGTATATATGGTAACTTTCCATAAATAACCGCCAAATTCTATTAACTGCAACCAAAATTTCTTCTCAGTTTTTACTGTGAGTGGGCTGATAATCATAAAATGCAAGCTGATGAAATGCATAATCTTCATTATTCGTCTCTGACGTCACTTTTCAGTCCCTAGGGAGTAAAAAGTGGAGCTTTAGCCCCGCTTCATAGGCGTCGAAAAGGGCTGAAATCATGCATGTGTCTTAAAAAGTATTATAATTTGTGAACAATTTTTTTTCAAAGTGGCCTTAAAAAAAGACGGCACTATCTGCGATTTCCGTCATTGCGTGTTTGAACGTAAAAAATGATCTAGAATCTAGATCTGCAATGATTTTCGAAGTGACAAGACTTTCGAAAAAAATTAACCTCAGTGCACCCGTGCAGCGATCTCGAGTACAGTTTGGATTTTTTGTTAATAAATGGAAAGGAGGTAGGAGAGAAATTAGTTAAATCTATTGATTCTTGATACCGTTAATTTTAAGGTAGGTCTGTCAACTATAAGAAATACTGTATTTTTGGAAAACTCATTGTTTTAGAGAAAGTTTCTTTCGAAACGCTTTATATTTTTAGACATGAATTGCAAATTTTTATTTTTAATTGGTAGGATTTTTTACATTTATTATTAATTGAGGGACACTATGCAAGAACGACACATACTTAATACTTTATCATATAAGCAATTCACTTTCCCACGATTTTTTCCACAATTTAAAATTTTTTAAAAAAATAATTGTGTCCAGACGTGAAAAAATGGACACGGACGTCTGGACACTACTATTTTTTTGAAAGAGTAAAAATTGTGAGAGAAAAAACCGTAGGAAACTAAATTGCTGTTCTGGTAAAGTATCACATACCCTTAAACTTTCAAAAGAAACAAAATATATATACACACTATACGTACTTCATCTTTACATTTTTTCTTAATATTTTTAGCCCAAGTGGCTTCAGACCTTCTTCGTTTTCTTCACTGGGAAGGACCCGCCGATTCATTTTCCATTACAAAAATGGGAAAATTAAATTTGGAACTCAATTTTTATTATTACATAAACAATGATCTATTTTATTTTGAAGCGAAATTCATTGTTTTGGCTGCTTTTATGATAACATAGGCTGAAGGTCATTTAGTGGTCACTCAACATACTTGCTTTTTCTATTTTGTTTTTAGTTCATCGCCTCGTAAACAACAGCATCGTGCAAGCGAGGATTACGTAATAGCAGAGATGAGGTGGGAGATTGCTCATGTAATGGAATACGGGACTCCGTCGAAATTGGGCTGCTAAAAGCGCCCCCTTGGCCGGTAGACTTAGTCCCGAGAGTTACTACGCAGTTTTCGGCATTTCTTAGACGTTGCGCGTCGGTAATTGATGAAGTTACAGATTTTTAAAAATAAGTTACCACCGAAGTTACAATGACAAGAGTTACCATGAACATAAAATGCTAACTACATATTTATTTACCACACGAATATTAAATGTTTATTTTATCATTATTCGTATGGTTCACAATTATTAGTAAACAGTTATACCAGAGGTTGTACAATAAAAACTATATATATTTTATGTATATGTTAAAAACAAATAAATGAAATTCAAAATTTAATATTGTTACATAGGTATTCATATCATAAATTATGACTTACAATTATAACATATTATCGGCCAAGAGTTAGTTCACCTCGTTTTTGATGACTGATTAAGTTCTCCTAATTTTAATTATTACAGAGCTAACATTTTTCTCTTTAAAATGTTGAATGCTCATTCTAAAGCTATTTTTCCACAGTATCGAAACAGCTTATGAACATAAATCTGAAATGAAATTCCTATTACAGTGCCGAAGAGCTTAAATGTGTAATAAAATAGTTGGAAACAATTTGAAACATCTTATCTGTAGGCAAATCAGAATAAAAATGAAATAAATATATATTTTGAGGGGCAATTTTTCAGAAATTTCATATTTATATGATTTACTCATTCAAAAAAAAATTTCTCTAAAAAATACTGGTCTATTTCTATTATTGTAAGAAAACTCGATGAGTAGAATGAATGGCTAAGTAGGTGTTGGCCGAAAATTACGAAAATAGAATTTGCATATTATTACAGTTAAAACTTTCAGATTGCCGAACAGAAACCTAGAAAAGTTTTAAGACATTCTTTATTTTATTATTTCACAGGCTTTTAATGAATATTAGAAAAAATGGAGTTAATTTAAAAGGTATTTAGAATTTTTACAAGTTTGCAAGAAACCCAAGAATATTTTATGAAGTTTTGGAAATCTTTTCTACTTTTGAAATATTTATAATCTCTCCAAAGTTCTAAAATGCATAAATATCTTTTAATATTACATTAATTTTTTCTAACATTTTTTTTTAATTTCTGAATTTAAAAAATTGCCGTAAAATCTTCCAATGTCTATATTTTGTCGGATTCTTCTCATGTATCTTTTTTTAATTTGTATAATTAAAATAATTACCTTACAATCTTCCAAATCCTTCTTGAGAATTTAAAAATATATTAAAATGTTTTGAAACATTTTTAAATATTATCTTTAAATTAATTTCTTTAAATGAATAATCGTTTCGAATTTTCCCAAGAATCTTAGGAAATAATTTTTATTTAATTAAAACGTTTCAACATTCTTGAAAAGATTAAAAATTTTTTCTAAATCTTCAAAAGTCTACATTCTGTACTAGGCGAATATCTTTTAAAATGTTTCCAGTTTTTCTCACATTTTTTTTTTAAATTTGCATAAGTTACATATATATCTCTAGAGAAATTGATCAGTATTATTTAAATGAGTAACACGCGAATTCTAGATCAATCTAAAAATCTACACTCCCTTCCCCACATTACTCCCTGCACCGAGTGAATTAACTGAATGAAATTCCAAAGAAAAATAGGCGATTTTTGTTATTGGGTTCTAGTAATTCAGTTTGCATTTATGCGAACAAACAAGAAAAAGGGAAGTTTCTTGAAAACAAGGGAAAAGAAGGAATTCTTTAAAAAAGGCTGAAGAGGGTAATATGGAAAAGGGTATGAAGTCTGTATTTATAAATACAGACTTCATACCTACTGATGCTTTAATTCCAAAATGAAATCACTAATTTTAATTTTTTCAAGCATTTCAAAGAATTGTTATTCGCATTTATGTTTTCCATTTTGTGATGTCACATTCGACGTTAATCCTCCTCCTTCCTCCTGCGTCACAAATCAGAAAACCTGCTG
>CAKNXH010060156.1:55490-74981 GCA_932178445.1 Andricus quercusramuli
TTTTTTTTTATTTAACATGTTTACAATTTTTCTAGAGGACGTAAGTCGTAAGAGATAAGACGATGGTTTGAAAATATTTAATATAAAAGTACAAAATTTCCTATGTATATTTGAAAGAGATAATTCAACACGAGAGTTAATCAAGAATTACTCAAGCTTTCAAGGCGACCTCAGCTGGCCTATCCTTTCGCTCGGAGTATATACCTGATTTTCATTACCTGCAGGTTTAAATCCTAAATTCAAAGGACAAGGTACTTTGCAAAATTCGTTTCTACATAAAAGAGATACTGGTTTCTAAGATTTTCAAACCAGTTCAAAAATTCTTTTCTGAGACTTTTTTGTTTGATAGTCGATGTGTCAACTAAAATAATGAATCTTCAACTCGAATAGCTGAATTTTCGACCAAATAGTTGAATTTCCAATTAAAAATAGGATATTTTTTCAACGAAAAATGGAATAGTTAAGTTTTTAGTTAAACAAATAATTTTCCCAAGAACTAGTTAAATTTTCAATGAAATTGATCCATTTTGAAAGATAATGATGAATCTTCAACAGGAATAGTTGTATTTTAAACGAAAAAGTCGATGTGTCAACTAAAATAATAAATCTTCAACTCGAATAGATGAATTTTCGACCAAATAGTTGAATTTCCAACTAAAAATAGGATATTTTTTCAACGAAAAATGGAATAGTTAAGTTTTCAGTTGAAGAAATTAATTTTCAAGAAACTATTCAAATTTGCAATCAAATAGATCCATTTTGAACGAAAATGAAGAATCTTCAACAGGAATAGTTGTATTTTAAACGAAAAAGTCGATGTGTCAACTAAAATAATGAATCTTCAAGTCGAATAGATGAATTTCCGACCAAATAGTTGAATTTCCAATTAAAAATAGGATATTTTTTCAACGAAAAATGGAATAGTTGAATTTTCAGTTAAACAAATTAATTTTCCAAGAACTAGTTAAATTTTCAATGAAATTGATCCATTTTGAATGAAAATGATGAATCTTCAACAGGAATAGTTGTATTTTAAACGAAAAAGTTGATGCGTCAACTAAAATGATGTAATTAGTAACAGAAGTTGAGAAAATTCGATAGCAAAATAAATCAATACTGGAGTTTAACCCATAAATATACACTAGGGTGGTTCTTATTTATACTTGATGGATCTTTTTCTCGAATTTCTCTGCTCTCACCCCCCAGTTTTGTTCGAATGCCCAAACAAAAATCTCCAAATTTGAGAAAAATCGGTTAATATTTAGGGGTCGCGCAAAGACCATGAAATTTCTTATTGATTTAACATGGGAAAAAGTCAGCTTTTTGTAAATCTAATATTTAAACCTGATAATATTTTACAAATAATTATGTGTTTTAGTATATTGCTCAGAATTTGTCAGAGAATAAGAATCAATCATAAATTTTGAGGTTGAATAATTTTAAGCCACTCTTGTGGGTCCCCAAAGAAAACCCCATAAGTGACAAATGTGAATTTTACGTAATATTGCGGTTTATTGACTTTTTAAAAGTTTTTTTTTACATAAATAATCATTGATCAGTAATTTAAGAATACCCAGTCATTTGTTGACTAATATTCAATTGCTTAAACAATTTAATTTTGTTTAAATATTTATTATAGCCAACGGCAATACCACGCTGAAAACACCAGTTCCCGCAAGATCACTGAAGTTAAGCAGCGTTGGGCGCGGTTAGTACTTGGATGGTTGACCGTTCGGGGAATACTGCGTGGTGTTGGCCCGTCGTGGGTGTGGTGGACCCACACTGGTAGTATTTATCCACCTAGAAACACCGAATCGGGTAGTGAGGCAATGAACTTTCGAGTTTGAAATGCTAATCAATTTTTTTATTTATTTTTAAATATTTATTATTAATTCTGATTCTCTGACAAATTCTGAACAATATACTAAAACAAGGAATTATTTGTAACATATTATCACGTTTAAATATTAGATTTACAAAAGGCTGACTTTTTCCCATGTTAAATCAATGGGAAACTTCATGGGCTTTGCGCGACCCCTAAATACTAACCGATTTTGCTCAAATTTGAAGCAGATTTTTTTTAGGCATTGAAACAAAACTGGGGGGTGAGAGCAGAGAAATTCAAAAAGTGAAAAATAAGGGCCACCCTAATATACACACATACACCCATAGCTAGACTCCTTAAGACTACCCGCCTATATTTCTATTATTTACAATCTCAGGCCTGACTGTTTCAAAAGATAATTTTTCGACAGCTGCATGGGCTCTCCATTACGAATTAAACCCGTGGTCGGCACGCTCTTGACCAAGTCAGGCTAGCTGACTGACCTGACCAACGACCTACTTTCTGATCAGGTACCTGCGAGCTTGGACAGGCCAAGCATTTCCTCAGAGGTCCTTTGTTGGAAAATGTGGACAAATTTGAAATTAAAAAATTCTTAATTTTGCAATCAGTGATTTAAAAGTAATATATTTTGAATCTACGTATTTTTCTGATTCCGAAGATCCTTTTAGGTCGAATATCTTTTGTTTTTTTATTTTTTTCGTCTCTTATGTCGGTTTTCCAAAAGGTTATTTTTTTATGTTTAATTTTGTTTTTTACGATGAAAAGAAAATCTATTTTTTCAATCTAAAGATTATCAATAACAGATCCTTTCTGGGTGCACAACCTTTGTTTATTAATTTTATTTAGTACCTTGCGCCGTATTCCAAACAATTTAATTTCTTATTTTTCATGTTTATTTCTTACGTTTGAAACAAAAACAACGCATCCAATCAAAAATTATTAATGACAAATTTGTAGCTGTTTTTTAGATGAGCAACTTTTGTTGATTCATTTTTTTCATAGTTTCTGCTGTTTGTCCAAAACTTGAATTTTTTCATTTTCAATGTTGTTTTTTATTTTCTAATTTTCAATAAAAGAGATGAATTCTGAATCAGAAGAATAAATTTTCTACCAAGACGGTTATTTTTTCTAACAAAGAAGATTAATTTCTAATACAATTTTCTAAATTATCAAACAAATATTTGAAATTTTGAAGGAATCTTAAACCTAATAGTTAAATTTACAAGCAATGAAATGAAGTTTCACCAAACAATAATAATTTCAGACCAAAGAAGTTTAATTTTCAAGAAGATAGAAGAATTTTCATTATTTTCAACCAAATAATTGAGATTGGAACGGAAGAAGATAAATTCTGAACCAAACATGGAATATTGAAATTTTCAGTTAAAAAAATTAATTTTCCCTGAAAAAAATGTAAACAAAGTATTTAAATTTAAAAAGATTTATTCTCAAATAAAATATAATAATAATATAATAAATATAATAATATATTATAATATGATATAATATAATATTATATTATATAATATAATGGTGCAATTTTTTACGAATAAAACAAAAACTACGCGTTCTATCAAAAAGTGATTTCTAACAAATTTAACCGCAAAATAGAATGTTTTGATTTTTCCTTATTTTTTGTGCGGTCAAAATTTGAATTCTAGATTTTTCAAAAAAATTCGGAAAGCTGTGAAACCTTGTAGGCTGTTCAAAATGCATCGTTTTTCTTCCTCTGACATTTTTTTCAAATCGTCCGTTGTTTGGCTTAAAATTTTCATTTTCGTTTGTTTTTTGGAATTTTGTAAATGATATAACTCCGGTAATTTTTCTTCATAAAAAAAATGCATGAAGATGAATTGTTCGTCTTTTTGAGTACTACTAATTTTGAGCTTTTTGAATTCTTATCCAAAATGACTGGCTAACGAACTTGACCTTCATTTTAGCACTCTTGAAGAGTATACCGAAGCTCAATGCAATATATCAATTCTTTCTAATGTTATCTTGCTAACAAACTAAAAAACCACACACACAGAGGCACATTCGTAAAAACCCGGTTTTCAGGTTCAGAGGGTTTCAAAACTTGGACATTTGACCAAAAAGGAGGGGTGGGGGGTTAAATTTCACAAAATGGAATATCTTCCCTGATGAGAATGTAAAAATATAAATTTTTACAAACAATACTTTTACAATTTGCATTAACGTTTCGACTTGTACTTTACTATAATTAAAAAAATATATTACACTTTTACCAAGAACTTTTGCTGTTATAATAAATTGAAAATTGAACAATAATTGATTTTACAGGGCGATTCTGAATCTGTTCCAAATTAAGCAAATTACATATTTCAACGTGGAAAATATAAATTTTACGATTTGAACTTTATAAACTATTCCTAATTTAAAATAATTTCAAAATAATAGGTTAACAATTAAATGCCTTTATTTAATTCCAACTCCTATTCGAATATTGTTTCAATCTAAAATATTTCATTTTTAGCCTTTTAATTTGAAATTTTTTAATTAGGATGACACATTTTAAAACATTAGCAATTTCTTACTTTTCATTTACCATAAGTGATTATAAATCAAATATCAAAAACTAAAAAATTTTAAACTGAAATATTTTAAATAGGAAGGCTTGAATCGTTAACATTTTAAAGTGTTAAATTTCAACTTTGAACGTTAAAATTTTTCTATTGAACAATTATTTAAAACTGGAAAAGATTTCGAGAAATAAAAAACGAAATTTAGGTTTTTGAAGATTTCGACATACTTTTTTGTTGCAGTTTGAGAAATTTGGCAATTTGCACGAGAATTCCAACATTCAGCAAGTTTTACATTATTGAAGATATCGTTTCTTGAACTTTTTTGTTTTAATTCAAAGTGAAAATTCGCTCAAGTTTAATTAAGAACTTTTTTCATCTTTATTGCCTTAACGAAACTATTCGTGTGATACTATGTCTTTGATTTAATTAAATGTTCTGTTAATTCAAAATACTGGAAAAATTTAAGAAATAATTAATTTCATTTCATTGTCTTAAGTCAAGAAAATTATTTCTTGAAAAATAAAATTTTTTTAAATTTATATGTCAGAATAAAGTCAAAACCTAACTAATTAAACCTTAATTCTATGTAAAAGTGAAATTTTGAGCATCTAAATATAATTAATTATTTATATTGCTGTATTTGAGTACGGCGACGCTTTTAGATTATATGAATTCTAAGCTTGATTGTCAATTATTTAATTATACATTGTTTAAACTAAAGAAATCTTAAAACGTTAACTTCAAGCTAATGCGTTACATTTATCTGTCATAAAAATAGGCTTATTTTGAAATAATAAGGAAGAGTGTGTTGTGGTATGGTAAAAAAGAATAGAAAATGGCTGTATGCCAAAATGTTGTTTGGAAATTTAGGTTTTTAGCTTGTTATTTGAAAACTGCATCCAGTTTTAGGAAAACGTGGCTGAAAATATACGTATTTTAAACTATCCTTATTTGTAGCAAAAATAAAAGTTTTCATTATTAAAATAACATTTTTATTCTTAATAAAAGCATCGTATACTCAATTTTATTATTTTGTTAAACCAAATAATATAATCATTGACACGAACAACTTTTTCCTTAAATATAGATCTATTTTTGGTTGCATAAAGCAAAATATTGTTTTATTACGAAATAATATTTTCGTTAGAAGAACAAACTATTTCTTTAATTCAAATACAAAAGATAACCAAGGAGTTTCTGCAAATGAAAGAAAATTTTATCTGGGTGAAGAAAGGTATTTCTAATATGTAATTTAATTATTCAACGAAAATATAGATTTTTGTCCACTCAGTTACTTAACAGGCACTGTCTAGTATTTCAAAATTTCCGTAAGATTAATTATGTGTAGTGCTACGACTGCTCTTATAGAAAATTCCGCAATAATAGACAGTTTGTTAATAGGCCTTATAAGAAAAATAAATATTAAACAGACGTGAATCTGTTTCACGATTTAAAAAAAAAATTGATATGAAAGTTGATTCATGGTAATTTTTATTAATGTATTATAATTTCTTCATAGAAAAAAATTATCAGAAAAGTTAAAAAATGAATACACGAGACAACAAAAATACAAGTTTTAATTATATTTTATTATTGAGGAATATCATTCATTTAATTCTAGATGTTACTAGGCGATAAATATTTCACACTAGACAGATTTTCTTTTTTTTTCTAATTAAAATAAATAAATTTAACTTTAAAATTTTCAAATACGTTGTTTACGTCTGGTTTTTATCATATCAGAGTTACCAGCTCCGACCTTCTCTATCGACTCATCAAATTGTACCCTGTTTAACCAAGGCGGCTGGCAGGTAAGCCACCTTTCATTATAGTTCTCCAAATATAACAAATAGGGGGAAAGAGGGCGCTTTTGGACCTTTAATTTTAGTTCCCGGAAAGCTAACGGGGAAAGGGTGCGTTGCGGTGAGTCAGTCGAAATCCAAATACACGGCAAGAGCAATCTCCCACCTCATCTCTGGTAATAGTCTAAAAAATATCTTTTTCTTTTATTATACATATACAGGGTGTCTAGTGATCAGGCAATTTGAAATTCCCGGGGTTTTCCCGGTTTTTTCCCGATTTTTTCCCGGTCAAATATTTTTCCCCCGACCAAGTTTTAGATGTCTTTTTGTGATTTTTTGAAGTCAACGTATACATAGAAATAGGAATTTCAATATAATATGCGCAGAAAAAATCTGCTCGCTGGTCGAGCACACTCTCATCGCGCACTGCGCGCGCGTCTCCCAAGTTTGAGCGCGCCTAGTACATCCCCGACATTTTTGCATAGGACTTTTGAAATTATAGGTCAAACCATCAAAAACTAAAATTCAATAATTGTGAATTCTCTTCTGTTAAAGCTCCTTCGGCATTAACGAACACATTCTCATCACGAGTCTTGCGAGAAAAAAAGGTTGAAAACAAGTTTTCAGATTTAATTTGAAAACAATTTTGCGATCAAACATCTTATTGTACCTTGTGTCTTTTGTCAACAAAATAAATTTGTTTATTCGTAATTTTATTTTTCACGATTAAACGAAAACTACGCGTCTTATCAAAAAATGATTAATAACAAATTTGTAGCTCTTTTTGGGTGAACAACTTCTGTCTATTTATTTTTTTCGTGGTTTGTGTCGTTTTTCGTGCAGATAAATTGTTCGAATTTCCGAGTACTACGAATAGCCGTATAGAATTTTCAAATCATGAAAAAAATTGTCTCAAAAATTTTGAAAATGCTATAACTTTTTGAATTGTTATCCAAAATAGCTGGCTAAATAACTTGTCCTTTTCTTTCAGGTCTTGAAAAAGTGTGCCAAAGCTCAATCCAAACTGATCATTTTTTCGAAAGTTATCGTGCCAACAGATAGACAGCTTCTTAGATATCGTTTTTTCTGACTCAGAAGGTCTCAAAATGTGGAGATTTAATGCACAACGGCTAAGTTAAATTTCACATAAAACCAATATCTTCTCATTAGGATGAGAATGTCAAAAATTACACAAATCGGTACTTAGGATAAGCATAAGAAGGAACCTTGCAACTGTAAATAAATTGGAAATGGAATAAGAAGAAAATAAAGTAGAAAAAAGTAGATTTTTCGATAAAATACAAAAAATTCCCGGTCCTAAACAAAATTCCCGGGGTTTTCCCGGTTTTTTCACGGTCCAATGAAATTCCTGGGTTTTTCCCGGTTTCCCGGTCCGCTAGACACCCTGATATATTATGATATATTAATTTCTCTCCTACCTCCTTCCAAAATATTAACAAAAAATCAAAACTGAACTTCGAGAACGCTGCCTGACAGAGTACTCCTCACGACGCATTAGCTAACAGCGCGGGCGGACGTCGAGTAAATTTTCCAAATCTAAATATCTCAGTAAATTTTTAAGGAATCTATATAAGATTTTTCAAAAAACTTCATTCAACATTGCTGAACAAATCACTCACTGGAAGTTGTTTGAAAGTCAAAGTTACCTAGACACTTTTTACCGGCGAAACCAAGAAAACACAATTATCGATTGACCTAATTTTGCAATTAAAAATTATTAAACAAAAAGCGTTTCTTTACTTTTTCATGATATCCTAGGTATCGCTAAAGCATTTTGAATATGTTCTGCAAATTTGAACTCATTTCAATAATATTTAGCCGAGTTAGAACGATTTAAGCTTTAAAACTTAATCAAATCGGGGAGAAACTTTTTTTCAATATTTCGTTTTTATTATTAAAAATAAACGTTCGGCGAAAAAAATGCCAATGGGAATAAGTTTCATTTTCGTATTCTCTACAATTCGAAATAAAAAAAAAAGATTTTTCGATTTTAAAAATTTTCATTTTTTGAGACGATAATACTTTTACGCGTTTTCGAGCGTCGAGGTGGTTCTATGAACAATATTTTATAAAGAAGTTTAAGAAGAATTTAAAAAAATAGTACATTTAAAACATTTTTTTCTTCCTCTTCAATGCGACTTCCAACCTTTTACCAGCAAGTGCAAAAAAGGCTTCGGAGTCGTTAAAAGGCTTCAGAGTCGTTAGTTTCGGAGTTATTGTTTGCAATTTTTAAGTGATATAAAACACACCATTTTTTTTAAATAATTCCAGCTTTGGGAAAGTGTTTTGTTCCATCAGCCGTTCGAATTTTGTGGGGAAATGTTTTTGAGAAAAAAATTATTTTGCGTTTGTACCTCTTTTTTTTGGAAGGCTTCGGAGTTGTTATTCAGGTTAACCGATAGTTTTACCCGTGTTCTCAGACGACTTACGAGGATTTAATCAATTTCAAGATTCTGGAAACGTCATGTATTTTTAAAATTTGTTAAAAACTACTTATTTTTCATAATTATAATTGATTATAATACGAATTATCACCTCAACTTCGTTAACATTATGGAGGCTTCGGAGTTGTTAACAAACCGAGGGACAGACATATAAGCATGATTCTTTCTGTCAGTATTTATAATCTCTAGCAAGTCAGTATTGCAATTTGAACTGCATCATACATTTAAAAAAAGTGCCCGAGGCCAATATTATAAAAAAAAATTTTTAAGAGTCCTTTCACATTTCAAGTATGTGAATCTGTAGGGAGGGACACTGTAGGGAGGGTAAAAACTGACTACTTAATTACAACGAAGGTATGCCTAACTGTAATTTTTTTTGTACTTTTTCTGTATAGACTAATAAAGTAGGCCACCATATGTGCTATAATCCCCTTAGTAGGTCAAAAATATTATAGGAACATCGAATAAACATCGAGGGACATGCAAATTGAAATCTATTTGACAATCACCTATATAACTGCTTGTTATTGTCAAGATAATTCTGAGAAAAAATAGCCGGTGTCTTTGATGTCGACGTGTGTGATATGATTATTTTGAGGGCGTAATTTTCTGCGAAATTTATTTTGCATGTTCAAACAGGTTTCAGCAGAAGAGTGCATCAACATTCCTGATGGCGCCACAGCGTAATATTGCGCAATTACGACAGCCGAAATAAATATTTAATTCAAAAACAATTCCTGGTGACCAAAATTTCATTCTGATGACGTCATCCTCGTTCCAGGAATCCTTATCTACAGTAACATCTTGTTTTGGCAATATAAATTCGATTTATTGCTTCTAAATAACATATTTTAATTAAAAAATTCACTTGGACTTTAGCCTACATCATGCGTCAGGGGTCTCACATTTCATATAATGTTAAACAATTCCTGGTAAACAAAATTCCATTCTGATGACGTCATCCTCGTTCCAGGAATCCTTATCTACAGGGGGTTACCATATGATGCAATATTGCTCAATTTCGAGAAACGATTTTTACGTGTTCCTAGGTGAACTTTCTAGAACAATGTTGCATTATATAATGCAATACTGTGCAATTTTGAGAAACGAATTTTACGTCTTTCTATATGTATCGATTATAACGCTTCTTTATGTCATGCAATATAACAACAAGACTAGAGATGAGGTCACATGCCTTTTTTATTTACCGATATATGCTTGTTGCTTCAGTACCTTTTCTATTTGTTGTTTAGAAAGGCCAATTTTGCCTATTACATGTTGAAGATTTAATATATAAAAAAATAAGCCCGGTGCAGAAATCGTCAAGTTTCTTCCCGGATCCACACTTGGGCCAGGCCTAATGACAGATGGCGCAGCATTATTCTCTTTGGTTACTTATTACTTGCTGGTTTTAAGTGTAAAACGTTACAAAGTGTCAAATTTTGTCAAAATTAAAATGATTCTTCAAGTCTCTTGAAAGCAAATTTGAGTGACGGTTTGGGTCAAACTTGATTCATAAATTTTGTGCAAGTGAGTGCCTGGAATTAGTGGTGATGGTGGTGATTGGTGATGGCCGATGAAGAAAATATAAGTCATCATTGAAATTAAATTTATAAAAATGCCTAAAACAAAAAGCACTCTATGAGTCCGGAGGCATGGCGCAATCGGCAGTATCCCATATTTACGCGGCAAAAGTGCAAGTAAGTACTTATATTAATTAAAAATACTATTTCTCATGTTAAGATTGCACGTGACTCCTACCCTTAAACTGAGAAAACTTTTTCGTCGAATTATAAAGTGTAAATATGTTGTTAATTTATGTAATGATGTTCATTTGTTAACTTTAAATTTTAATAAAAAATTTTTCTGCTTAATTTCGACTTTTCATTGAGAAAATAAAAAATGGTTAGGAAACGATAATAAACTAGGGTCAAGCCTGGGTCAAGCTGGGCGATCAAGCCTGGCAATATAACCGGATCTTCAGCGCTTCAGCGCTGATGTGGTGAGTACAAAATTAGAAGCATGGTCTAGTTTGCAATTTGTCTTTTACAGTTTTTATCCTTTCACAGCGGCCGTGAGTGTTGGAGGTGACAACAGTCGCCTCTGGATGCTTTCTAAGAGCTACGATTATTATTTAGATTACTATTATTATAGAGCTATTATGAGAAGTTGTAGGCTCCGGAAGCTACGATCATGGTTCCTTAAAGAAACCAATCCCGAGGCTACTGAAACGTGTACGTCATCCGCTTCTGCTCCTTCTGTCCTAGAAGGTAAGCAAGAGCGAGAAATTTACGCGTGATAACATCGGGCAACACTGTTCCTTGAAGTCGGGTCTCTAGCCGCGGATGACCTTACGCGGCAGACGGGACAGTTGGAGATAAAGGTTTCACCTCTGGATAATTTTTTAGAGCTACCAATCTTTGTAGAATGTTAAGAGAAACAGTGTTGACGGACCAGATGGAGTGATCCCAGAAGAACAGCCTTTTGCATCCAGTTCGCGAAGAAATGAGCCTGAGGCTGGCAAGCCGGAATCTTGTTGAGTTGGCTGATAAAAGAAGCTTTAATACCTCCAAGACAGCCCAGTATGAGAATTATAAGATGGACTTTGTAGCATTGGTACAGCCTACTCAGCTCGAAAAGAAGTGCTTGATATTTCGCCAGTTTTTCTCCCTCTTTAGTCGTGATATTATTATCGGCTGGCGCCGAGAATTCGAGCACGTAAATGATCTTGTTCTTCAGATCTTGGAGGACAATATCAGGCTTCGTAGCACTGATACGTTAAGTGGTGGAGAATGAGAAATTCCATTAGATCTTACACTGATCATTTTCCACAACGGACTCGAGTTCCCCCTGGGAGCATGGCAAGACGGGCAATAGATCAACACCATAGAAATGCCTAAGATGGTAATATAACACTTTTAGAGCTTCATTGTGTCTCTCTATGTTCTTGCTTGCACGCTCGGCAGTTGGTATCGCTTACAGGTACATTCATTATGCGCTCGCGGTAAACTAAGGTGTCTATAACGCCGTCTTGACAGGCAAAAAGAAATCCCTCAGTCTCCGATCTCAATCCAGCAGACTTGAGAAACATGTTAGACAGACCCATCGAGAGCTCTTCTCTACGTATGATGCCGTAGAACTTACCATGAAGGGGTTTGTCAGCACGTTCTCTTAGTAGGAGCGTATGTTCTGCTTCCTGTATACGACTTTTGAGCACCAGAGGTGTTAGTGATGTGTAGTGTCGCTGGATTTAAATGGGAGCTCAAGCTCCTCTGCGGCCCTATCTGCGGCATGGTATAGAAACGCCGCAGCATTGGCGACTTCATGTTGATGTACGAGTCGCATAAGGGAATCCGTGCTTTTTAGAACTGAGCAGGCTCTAGCCAGAACCGTTCTTCGATGAAGACACTCTAAGCTTAGCAAGCCTCTACCCCCTTTATCGCGAGGGAGATATATTCGAGGTACGGAATATCTAGGATGAAGACTTCGATGTATTGTCATCATCTTGCGTGAGCTTCGATCAAGTTGCTTAAACTCGTCGACGTTCCATTTTACTGCACCAAACGTGTAGAGCAGTATAGGAACGGCCAGCATATTGATCGCCTGGATCTTATTCTTTCCAGATAATTCGGAAGCCAAAATTTTTCTAAGAATTTGGCGATACTTTTTTCCAAGGGCCGTTTTTAAGTTATGCACATTTTGGGTTTCCGCTTGCGGTATTCCAAGATATGTATATTTTTCTCCAATACCAAGATGTTGAATGGTATTTCCGCCTATGGGTTGAACATCCTGATCGTCACGGGATGATGTAGTTTCTAGTCTTCCTTGGTGTAGCTGGACGCAGGCACACTTGTCCAGTTCGAAGCTCATGCCAATCGCTTTAGAATACCTATTTACCGTCTCTATTACTAGGATGTTAAGGTCCTTTTTTGAAGAAGCAAAGAGTTTAAGGTCGTCCATGTATAAAAGGTGGTTGACCTTATATTCTCTTCTGCTCGGCGGGCCACATAGGTATCCAGAGCTTTTGGCTCGGAGCACAATAGATAGAGGCAAGAGGAAGATGCAGAAAAGTATCGGACTTAGAGAGTCTCCTTGAAAGACACCCCTCTTATATGTGACATAGCTTGTAGTCACTTGTCTTGTTTATGCTTAAACCAATGAGATCATGTCACAAATTTTAGTTTGAAAAGAAAACTTCGCTTCTGTTGTAATGTAATCAACATTCACATTATTACAATAGTCGCCTAACTCCTCCAAATTGACGTAACAGCTCTCGGTCACGGACGCATTATTATTATAATGTAATCAAGTGATCTGATAAGTGCATGTACCTTGACATATTGGGCAAAGCCTGGTTTTTACCCCATCATTCACGGACTAGGTTGCAGTCAAGTGCATGATGGGGGGACCTACAGCTTAAGGTGGGATACGAACTATCAGAACCTCGGTAAAGTTACATAAAAAAATTTCAAGAGGCACCGGAACAGGGATCGAACCCCGGGCCTCTAAGGTGAAGTCCGAGCGTGTATGCATGTATACCATTAAGCCATTTCCCTTTCGGGGTAGGCGTGACACTACTCGATTCGGGTAGTGTTTCTAGGTGGATAGTTTCTTGTAGTAAATAACTACAAGTGTGGGCTCGCCACACCCACGACACGCCAACAGCACACAGTTAGTAGTATTCCCGAACGGTCACCCATCCAAGTACTAACCGCGCCCAACACTGCTTAAATTCAGTGATCTAACGAGAACTGGTTTTTTCAGCGTGGTACGGCCGTTCGTGTAACCAACTATTATTATTATTGTTATTAAAAAATCTCAAAAAATTCTGAACAAAAGTTTTTTATTTCACTACTCACTTTTATGTACTTAGGGTTGAATATATGTATATTTCCCGCACTTGAATACAGCTATAAGAACTTCATCACTGTTATGTATGTTTTTTTCATTCTTTCTAATCTACTTATAAACAATGGAAGCAATTAATTTTCCTGTTAAATGCAGTTTTCATATTTCGTGAATTGTCTGCATAAGTTTCAGTGATAATCCACTGTATTTTTCTGGAAAGGTGAGTTTTTGATTCATGTGAAAAGATAGATGATATTTTCATTGGCAACTTTTTCGTCACTCATATTATTATCATTTATCCTTTCTTACTTCATTATAAGAAGATGTTTCGTAGACCTTCTTGAAACTGCTTCTTCTTTATTTGAACCGTATGCGTTTATGCTTAAACCATTGAGATGATGTAATAAATGTTAGTTTGAAAAGAAAAACTTCGTTTCTGTTGTAATGTAATCAACATTTACATTCTTATAATATTCACCTAACTCCTCCAAATTGATATAACAGCTCTCGTTCCAGCACTTTTTTTGATGCTTCTTTGTCTTGGCTGGATTCATACTCTTCTATGGTATATTCATCATTTTTACTTTTTACGTGTGACACAATAAGAGTAAAATATTATAAAAATGAGTTCCTTCTCCTCTTTTCTTCCGTGAAAAGCGATATATGGATAACTGTCAAATTGTAGGCAAATTTTAGCACCTACCTTGGCAATTACATTATTATCAGGAATTTAATATTTTATAACGGAAATTGATCTTATCACATCTAAAAATTTAAAATCCAAAAGGGGCAGTTATGAAAATTAGAAATAATAATGAAATTCGTACATGAAACACGAAAAATTGTAGATAATTTTTTCGAACTTAAGTGATGTGACGTAATAAATTAAAAGTCTAATTTTTACTATTATTTTTTATTTTAATAAATACGTTTTGAATTATAAAAATGGAAACAACGTGTCTGTAGTACAATGTCAGGGTTTGAATTTGATGATATGAAGGGTACGCAGAAAATCTTAAAAAGGCAAAAAGAGCTGACAATGCTCGTTGGTCTTATAATGTAGGCCAAGGCAGCAAGATAAATGTATTATTTATTGTTCAACTGGAAGCTATGTATGGTTAAATGAATTAAAGGAAAGTTGAAAATGTTCTCGCCATCACACAAAAAACTTTAAATTTGATTTAGCTAAAATTTTTACTAACTGAAACCAGTGACTGAATTGTGGTTAAAAATCAATTCTTTTCACTGATGCACTAATGCAGGTCAGTTTTACTAAGTCATTAGAAAAACTAACTAAATTTTATCTAGAATGCTGTCACTAATTGAAATTTGCAGAGTAAAAAAAATACATAGTTTGAGCACTGATTTTTTAACTAAAGAAATGTAACAATTTTG
Organism: Andricus quercusramuli; assembly: GCA_932178445.1. Taxonomy (NCBI): domain Eukaryota; kingdom Metazoa; phylum Arthropoda; class Insecta; order Hymenoptera; family Cynipidae; genus Andricus; species Andricus quercusramuli. The sequence continues at coordinate 70,390 of CAKNXH010060156.1, forward strand.
TAGAATTTAAAGTTACTCATAATAAAAAACATGCTTAAATGTTATAACTATTTTTTGATACCATGAAAAGTTTCCTGAAACGTCATACGATTTTATTCAGCGACGTACATATATTTTTAACTGTATTTTGAAGACTCGCGTATTTCCAAAAAGTATTATAACTTATATTAGAATAATTATTAAGTACTTATATTCTTTATATAATATTTATTCTTTTAATGAGAAATTTGAGCACTACCCGCAATTGAGGATTAATTCTATGCGTTCTTCATTTAACACAGACCTTTTCTTTAACGCTGATACTTCGAATATCCCTGAAACTTAGAATGCCTGATATCGCTCTTCTTTTACAACAGCAGTTACCTATGACTTTTATAATATATACGTAACTATTTTATAATTTATTTTCTCCAGTCACTATTTTATAATTTTCGTCTCACTGCAAAAAGTCGAGATTCCTCTCGGTTTAGAAAAAAATATACTCAATTTGCGAAACTCACACTGTTTAACATAGATCAATTGTAAAAGTCGATAAGCATAGGCAAACCTATTTGAAAGGATTCTATTGACTTCAAGCCATACAATAACTAGGGTGAGGATATTTTTGTGTCTAATAAAAGAAAAAACAGAGATGTGTTTTATTATACACTAACAGTAAATACAAGCACATGAGGCGCGTGTTCAGGACTCTGGGTTTTAATTTCCTAACATTAAAAATATGGACAACTAAAAAGCGCACTATTAAGCCAACTTTTAATTATTATGATTTGAAACTTTTTGAAACAATAATTAATAATTTTGTATTAAGGGGGGGGGGGGGTATGGTTTGTAAACTTTATTTTTTTATTTCTTTTTAAATTCATTTTATTATTGTACAGCATCTGAAGAAAGTTGTACTAAATTTTTAGAGCAGAGAAGACGGAAAAAGGAGTAGCTCACGGTTGAGCGATCTCAAAAAAATTGTACCACCTCACAAACGTAAGAAATATACAGTTGAAGCTAAAAGCACTTCGCCGAGAAAAATTAACTGCGAATAAATCTCTTGAGGAAGATCTTTCAAAACACTACAGAATCGTTGATTTCATGTCAGTGTTTACGGCTCTTGCTACATTAGTCAAGTGTGCTGTCTGTGCAGGAAATGTATCATTCCAGTCTGGCAAAAAGGAGGAGGGCCTAGGTTTTAAAATAAAAGTTACGTGCGAGCATTGTAAAAATCCTCATTACGTTTCGTCGAGTGAAAGAATCGAATCTGGTGGATATGAAATCAATCGTAGATTCATTTTCGCAATGCGTGTGTTAGGTTTAGGCTTAGCCGGCTGTGAAAAATTCTGCGGGCTTATGAATGTAGCCAGTTCGTTTTTGACGAAATCATGCTATAACACGTACATCAATAAAATGTGTGGGACCGTGAAGAAAAGCAAGCAACGTGCAAAGAAAACAATATTGCAGAAACATCCGAACTAACTGTATCAGGAGACGGTACATGGAAAAAGCGATAATCTTCTTCACTTGACATTTTTGTTTAAAGTTCGTATTGTCACAATTGCGAAATTTCGAAGAGCAAGTTAGGCAGTGCTGAGTTTGAAGAGTGATATCAAGAGCATACAAAAAGTGGACAATGCAAAGCTAACCACATGGGAGCATCTGGCAATATGGAGGTCAATGCTATTGTATATATGTTCAAACGTTCAGTTGCGAATTGGGGTTTACGTTTTCGAAACTATATCGGGGATGGTGACTCAAAAACGTACACCGGCGTCATCAATGCTAAACCTTACGGTGAGAATTTTTTGATCAACAAGGAGTGCATTGGACACGCCCAAAAACGGATGGGTACACGTTTGCGAGATGTAGTAAAGACAAATGTCGTAGAAACAGAAACAAAGGCTGGGAAAAAAGTTAAACGCAAAAGTTTGTCTGGTAAAGGAAATCTCATGGCCAAAATTATTGATAAACTAACCGTATATTATGGCTTAGCTATTCGTCGCAATACCGATTCTGTGGAGAAAATGAAAAACGCGATCTAGGCCACATATCACCACTACTCATCGACAGACGAGAATCCGCAGCATCATAAGTGCCCGAGCGGCGACGATTCTTGGTGCGAATGGCAGAAAGCTGCAGCGGCAAATGAATTGCGGACATTCAAACACAGCTATCCTGCACTTCTTAGTGATGTTCTCAGTGCTATAAAACCTATCTACGAGGACTTAAGTAAGGATGCTCTTCTGCAGCGATCTCTCGGGGGATTTACCCAGAATAATAATGAAAGCTTGAACCAACTAATCTGGAAAATTTCGCCGAAATCAATGAGTGGTACCGCGGTTTTTGTCAAAATTGCAGCGAATGTGGCAGCTTGCACAATCAATGAAGGATGTTTTGCTTTGCTGACTATGATGGAAGAGATGCAAATCAAATCTGGACCGAGCGCTCACACATGGGCGCACTCAGTCGACAACTTACGCAAAAGCCGAGCGGATGAACAAGCGGAAAAGGAAACCAAAGAAGGTCGAGTTCGCCGAAGGCAAGAACAAAAAGATGCCTTGGACATTCTGAATGAAAGTGCTTCACTGTATGGACCTGACATCGACGACTCTGTGTAAGTATATACAACAACAAAATAATTCTGATTTTTTACCGTCTAAAACTTTAAATCGACTTTCCCACACTTCACGTTTTAAAAGCCGGTGGAGGCTGTCATTTCAAATCCACTTTACCGATCCTATCTAAAATTTGTAAATTACTTCTCTGTATAATTCATGAGGTAACCCTGTCGAGTTTTTTAAAAATTTGTTGTTATTTTTTATTTTGCAATAACAATTTGGCCGATTTTTTAAGCAAAAATCACGTTTTTCGCTTTCTAGTGTTACCAAAACTTGAAAAATTAGTTTAAAAAAATAAAAACTCGACAGCGTTACCTGGGGAAACTCATAAAATAACAAAAACAATTTGATTTATTGATTTTAGATGATCGAGTGCCGAGAAACGACCTCGACCTCAAAACATCTTTTTTTTAGACGTCACCGGAAATTGGCTGCCAACGGCTTAGTTTGTGATATTTTTGACTGAAAATTTCACAAAATGTTTTTCAAATGATGTATTACAATACTAAAATTAGTTAATTCAAAATGAATTAACTATATTTTTTTTTTAATTATTGAAAAAGGCTCTTTTTTAACTAAATTAACGATACCCCCCTCCCCCTTAAAAGCGTTTGAAATTTGAAAAATAAATAACGATTTTTAATTGAAAACGTTTCAATTCAAACTGTTTTACATCAGGTAAAATTTTGAAAAAAGAAAAATATTTCGACACTGATAAAAATAAATAGGTGGTAAAACGATATTTATGATTAGATGAGCCCTATTTTATTGCTGGTATAGATACAGCCATACAGAATGCCTGTTTTGGCCATCCGATTCTTGTTGCTTCTGAAGGCAGACGCGCAGGCGCGAGCGAGATGCGCCTGTTGTAAACAAAACAAACCGAGTCAGGTGAATCATTCATACAAAGGATATTACTGAATAAATTTAAATTTAAAATTTCAAAATTTAGAGATTTTTCGGGTTTCAATCGTGTGCGAAACTAAGGTAAAGTGGCCATTACTGGGACAGTGTGAAAAGTGTGTCCTATACTGAGACGATAATAAATAATGTTTGCTATCTATTACATCTTGAAATTGAACCTAAAAGTAAAAATTGTTTAATATTTTCGACGTTCTTGCTTACTTAATTATACTATTTGTTTTTATTTTGATAAGTGAAATGTTTTATAAAAAAATAATAATAAGTGGTCCTTAATGAATGCGTATGAACCTCGTAAAAACTCGCCATTTGGCTTGTGTTTCAAAAGTATGAGCCTAACTTTCCTGTCCTAGATTTAATTAAATTTTGAACATACACTACCGTCGGAAATTGTGCGCACGACTCGCGCGAGCGCTATTAAAAATCACTGCTGACTTCGAACCAGGACATTTCAGCGAAAAAAAGAGATAGGGCATTTTTTAAAAAACAGTTGGAAAGCTCATGAAATTCCACGTCTATTGGTACCCAACAAATATTTTTTTGAGCTTCTGTAAATAGTACAGCACTTGAGAAGTTCAAAAAAAAAATTCAAGATTTTCTCAAATTTTCTACCTCAAATTCAACTTTTTGCACGACCTAGGATAATTTTTCTTTCATGCAATAAAGCAACATACTTTTTTTTAATTATGCTTATGTGTCTTAGGTTGTCGTAAGTGTCCCAGTAATGGCCACTTTACCTTATGAATGTTGCCGACGTTTCGTGAACATTGCAGTTCACTTCTTCAGGGCTGACCTGAAACTGAAGTTTCAGGTTATGTTGTTAATATATATGTATTCTCTACGATGCCTGTGATGGGACAGAGCACCCCATGGTGGGGACTGGTTGAACTTGATTGGTCAATCAAGTCTTTTTTAAAAAACCCGGGAGGACGGAAAGCCAAATCGGACTGGTATTATATCCATTGTCCCTATTGATGTTAGGGTGTTTCAAGATTTCGATTGCTTCTCTATGTTTTCTTGGAAATTTATTGTACGTTTTTGCGATGACGGTTGTTTTTTCGAATAAAA
>CAKNXH010060156.1:84981-115700 GCA_932178445.1 Andricus quercusramuli
ATATCACTCAGACAAACAACAGCGCTTCAACAACATCATTATTCTAACTTATGAAAATAATGAAAATCGCGAGAATGAACTTTTAACAAATTATTTGTTTATTAACCAATTTTTTTGTTAATTGCCCGCTATTGGAGAATCTTCTAGTAAAGTTGCACTATCAAATTGAGTTGATTGCGAAACTTTTCACTCTATTTCTAAAAAGCCAGAGGACTAAACCCAAAAAATTGTCATTTTTTTACCATATATTGGTTTATTTATAAAAAACTGGAGATCTTTTTCAAAAATCGACCTCTAAAAATATCTCCGGAATTTTCTCAGCTTTTTTTTTTAAAAATATCTAAATCGGTCCACAGATTCAGCAGGAATCGTATTTTGAACCAAAAAATGTACTTTTTCCCCACTGTGCGTCGGTCAAACCTTGGCCCAAATATAGGCCGGCCGTCGGATATACTAAGGTTAATTATTTCAAAACGACCGAAATTTGGGTGCGAATAGCTGGATTTTTGTGTAGACATACCCACATTCGTACCGAAATTTCGGTACACGTAGACACTTCTTTTTTTTAAGAAAAAAATTCAAAGCTCCATCTTTATGATAAATTGTAGATGTTCCGAAAAATTTACAATTGATGTAATTCTTAATCGTTTTAACACTAGAAGTACCGGGATTTTCTGCCACCTTTGGTTACCACGAGGGGTCAATTGACCCATACCTGCGTTGGGTGTCAAATAATGATTTTAAACACTTTCTACCGTCAAAAGTTAATGATAGAAGTATGCTATATTCATTTTACATCGTTAATAGAAGTGGAGAAGAGTAGTGAGTCCTGAAAAAGTACAACAAAGAAGTGAAAATGCCCGCCTACCCCAGCGTAGTCCTGCCGACGTCGCACGTTTTTATCCTAACTTTTTAGATGTACCTTTTTATGTATGATCAGCGAATTGACTAAAGAAGGGCTTCAGTCAGTGTAATTACTATCCAGCAATAGTTTTCAGTAGGTCAGAGTAAGAAAAAAAATTGTTTATAATGTTTTCAAACAAATTAATGAACAAGAGCCATTTTCTGTGATTCGTAATGATTAGTTCTTTGAAATTCACAGTTTTTATATAGAATATGAGAGAAATGTATGCCTAATTATGATTATTTAAAAATACATGCTGCTTGGCAGCATTATTTAAACAATTTTTATAAACAAATACACAGTTTTCGTATGTCACAATGAATAGGCTCCATTTTTTTGCAGAATCGACCAAAAATGTCTTGCTAATGACTTCTTGCTGTCATTTTTCCAAATTAAGAACTGGTAATTATTTAAACAATATTTGTAAACAAATTCACATTTTTAACATTATTCCACGAAAAGGGCCAATTTTTTGTGGAATCTAAAATGTTTTGTGATGAAATACCAGCCAAAGCGCGATAGGGATCAATTGACCCCTGCCGGTAACAGACTATTAAAAAAGATTTTTTTTTGAAGTGCGCATCCAGTATTTCCGAAAAAATGTCAAATACTCCCATTTCTAAATAATTAAAAGTCACAAAACGCCATCTCTCTGCAAGTAACCGCTGCGGAGATTTACCACTTTAAAAATCGAAAGGGGTCAATTGACCCAGCCTGGTACTTCTAGTGTTCAAATAGTCTGAAACACCTGAAAAGCAAAACGTTACAAGAAAGTATAAAAAAAATTGTGATTAAAAAGACTGTAGCAGTAAGTGATAAAATTTCTAAGTTCCGTCGATGCAAATTTCAAATGCTCATTAAAAATGACATTTTATGTCATTATCAAAAGTTGTAAAATGGCCTAAAACGCGAAAAAACAAAAAATATTACACAAAGAAAAATTTGTCAAAGTGGGCGCAAAAAAAATGTTTGAAAAAAATTGTATACAAAATGTTTGAGAAAAAATTGTATGAAAAAAATTTGTGGATTAGAAATTTTTGAAAAAAAATTTGGAAATGAGAAAAAAAAATGTTAGAAAATTGTTTCTTTTCAACTGCTTTGAGCTGTGGCTTATGATGATGGTTGTTTCATTGATTTTCAATTCAGTAGGTAAGGTAAATGCACCTCTTTGCGTCCGTGCTCCTATTTGCGGCCTAACCTGATTCAAAATAGTACATTTAATGAATTATTATGCTTATTGATTCATGCAGAGTATTTATTTTATTCCATTGACAATACTCTACATGCGCGTCCATTCAAATATGTGTTTTATCGAAATTTAGAAATATGATACGAATTTCATTTTTCATGTTGCGCGCCGTAAGTGGCCATTTATGTTTACCAGTGCGCAGAGAGCAAATTCTTAGTAGAGCGAACTGCGAAACGGACTATCAATTTTGTCATTTTTGCGGATCTGGAGAAATAATTACCAGGTGAGTCAAGTGTCGTGTGCAATCCAGATCAACAAGCTATTCAAAAATCCGATTTCATCACGCGAATGTTCAGTGAATTATTTATTTTTTACAATAGTCGCTAAGTGGTACAAGAAAATTTGGATGCACATGGGTGCGACCGTATGTTCAAAATATTCGAAATTATTGAATTGTGAGTGTATTTGTGCTGAAAATTGTCGTAAGTGAAGAGAAAAATATCACTTTTTCCATATGCACGGTTTTTTTCCTGCGGTAAAACCTATGAAGTGACGTAGGCTTTATCGGAGTAATTCGAGTCTACCATAACCTTTGAAGAGCGAATGCAAATGGGTTGCTGCAAATTCTGTCCCTATTTACGACCGAACGATTCATTATCACATTACCAAATTTATTCATTTATTGATTTCTTTATGTATTATGTTATTATTATTAATTATAAAATGTTACAAGTACCAGTTTGCATCCGGTCGCAATTAGGGGCACCCCACGGACGCAAATACATCCAAAAACGAATCAGGCGGTCGCAACGACGTACAATGACAGCTTTGCGTGATTTTCGATTTTTCCGGTGCAATTTATAGCAATTTGTTCAAACAAAATTTTTTCTATAGAATAATATATGTTCTTAGATCAGTAATAGTTTTTTAGCGAATCAGAATGTATGACACTTGTTTATTGGTCTTAAATTCTGCCGTAACCCTTACACGGACAAAAGAGGTGCATTTACCTTATAGAGTAATGGGTAAGACGCCCGACTGCCAGGCGATAGATTCAGGTATAGATGTAGGTTCGGAACCCCGTAGCGTTATACATTTTTTATGTAATATAATGTTTAAAAATGTAATATATGTATTCATTCTAAGCAGGACCATTAACATTGCTAGTCGAAATACTCGCGATCAATTATTATTTGAAGGGTAGAAATGCAAAAGGAGTCAAGCGCCAAAATTTCAAAATCGGGTTTATTAGCTCAAAAAATCAGATAAATTCTATTACACATACCTGACAAAGGATTTTTTCGGGGCATCATTTTCCAAAATTCCCACTAAAAAAAAGAACAGCTAGAGGGGTCAAGCGCCAATGTGTACTTGATTCCGATCGATGTTCGCGGCTGCGCAGTATCGCGAAATCACGATCGTAGCAGACGAACGGACACGTGTGTTTGGTTTGTATTTTTGTGTTCACAGTCCGAGAAGCTTTTTTAGCCTCAAAGTAAAAAATCTAATTTCATTTTTCTCGACACTGGCTATTATTTTTAATTACTATTGGGTCCCTTCCGTGCAGCAATAAATAACCTAAAACCCAATTCCTCATTTTTTGGAAATATGCAAAACTATTACTGCTATCGTCATTTGAAGTTGAAATGTCAGTTTTACGCAATTTCGAAGTCAGAATTGGATTTTCAAATTTCGCGAAACTGCGTGATTTTTTTAAAACAAACTTTTTGGAAATCAATTCGTCCATTGAATAGCTAGAATTCAAATTTTTAGTTTTTTCTTAAACTGCAAATTAACTCCACAATCAATGTCGAAAGATGTTAAAAGTCTATACGGACCCAAAATCTATCCTCGAAACGTGACCTGTTTCATTAATTTTCTCGAAACCGGATAGAATTTTGTGAGCGAACTTTTTTTAGTTCGACAGAGCATGAAAGTATCTCGAAAGAATTTTCTTATTTTTTTCTTAAATGGTCCCGCTGAATTTACAACATGTTTTTAGTCTCTCCTGAAAAAAGTGAAAAATGGCGCTTGACTCCTTTTGCATTTCTACCCTTCATTTATTGTTTGAATACCTATTTTGTGTATTTTCACCTATTTAGTACGAACCTTCAAAAATCAAAGTCGGCCCCACATTTTTGTCCAAGGTTGGGCCGACATCATCTTAATAGATGGCCCATATATGGGGCCAAATGTCGGGCCGACGATGAGAAGCCAAAAAAGGTTTACCGTTATCATTTACCTGGTTGGCCCGACCAGTGGCGCACAAAGTTGGACCGACCGTCCGACGGTTGGCCGGACCGTGAACCGACGGTCAATTCGCACAAGGGAACCAACGCTTCTTCTCAAAGTTGGGCCACTTTAAAAACCAATGGTGCGCCAAACTTATATTGCGAGCTTGGTACAACCATGACAAGTATTGTTGGCCCAACTATGGAAAATAGGGAGGGCTTGCGTTATCATTACGTTGGTTGGCCCGTCCATTGATTCAGAATGTTCGGCCAACTTTGAAAACCAGTGGTATGCCAGCCTTGTATTCCGCGGTTGGCTCAACCATAACAAGTATTGTTGGCCCAACTGTGGAAAATAGGGAGGGCTTGCGTTATCATTACGCTGGTTGGCCCGACCATTGGCTCACAAAGTTGTGCCGACCTTACAAAAGTTGGCCCAACCTTGGCCCGACCGACAATTCCCAGCTGGGTAGCAGTTTTTAGACAAAAAAATGCTGATCATGTTATATTACCTCAAATATGGCTAAAAATAGCCAGTTTTGCACTTTTAGGTTAGGATATCTCAAAAACCTGACGTATAGGAAAAATGTAGACAACGGATTCGTTTTTAGGACACCGAAATCCTTCGGGATCACATAGTCGGGTCTTTGGGTAGAAATTTTGTCGGCCTGTGTAATTATTGTAAATTTACGAATCAACATAGAAAAAAGTCATCGGAAAGACATTGTTAGTTGATTCCGTGAACAAATTGTGCCTATTCCGTAAAAAAAGCCAAAATCTGAATATGCTTATGAAAATTGTTAAAATAATTAAGAATTATTGTATATTTGCAAAGTATCGTAGAAAAGAGTTAGTTTAAATACATTCTTTCACCCAGCAGAGCTGGTTACGCTGAACCGATCAGGTACTCATACAAACTTTTTAATATAGGACAAATTTTAATCAAGTGCGAGGCACGAGATGCGTGATGAGAATGTGTTCGTTAAAGCGGAAGGAGCTTTAACAAAAGAGAATTCATAGTCACCAAATTACAGTTGTCGATGTTTTAACCATTAATTCAAAAAAATCTATGCACATATGTGGGGGAAGTGCAAAAAAGCGAGAGCGAGATCCTACTGACGCGATTTCGCAAATATTGAGATATTCTGTTACTTTCGTTACAAGTTATGAATCAGAAATTCTGAGATGAATTGAAAAGAGTGACTTCTGTTGTTGAAAATGTGGTTTTGTTTTTTAAATTTTTTCAATCAAATTTCAGGAAAGAATGTTTTCTGGGTTTCGCGAGTGTTGACATTTTTTTTATTGTTTTGTTACAAGTTATGTAACATAAATTCTGTGGGAAATCGAAAAGGGTGACTTTTGTCGTTAGAAAATGTGTTGTGTTATTTTAATCATTCTAACAAATATAGTTCCATTTTCAGATTGATTGTTACTTTCACTGTTAAAAAAATCTGATCAAAATTTAATTTACATGTGAGTAGAGTCATTTGCATATACACCAGAGACTCACTATTTGAACGAACGAGCGAACGCGTTATGTGAACTCCTAGAATTGCTGGTCCCCACAGTTTCTCAGGGGGCAGGGCGAGAGACGGTTGCGACTCCGCCTATGAAGGGACGCATTCAAAACAACTCAGTCAAGTAGATTGCGCAATATCATGGAAACGGTTCAAGCGGCCCTGCCTGTTTACGTTCCGCTGAACGCGCTATATGAACAAGGCTATTTTCAGGCAACCCCCGAGATTGTTCATCTATCGAGTCTCTGGTTTACCTTAAATTAATTTTAATATACCATCATCTTGTAAACGAAATTCTGAGAGATAAGCTGTTTTGTTATTTTGACCTTGTTGATACATGTTAAGAGAGGAGGATTCAGAACATAAAAAAGTTTTGCAGGTTTGAACTTATTGCGTTTTACAATAAACGATGGAAGGGCGACAACTCGATGAGGAATTATCGAATACGGGAGTTGAAATGTGTGGCCAAAAAGAACACACTATCTTAACGTTTGAGACACGTACAAGTGGTCACTAAGGCTCGCTCCTCATTGGTTGATTAAGCCAACTTTGAAGCTTTTTTGTGTCCAAAATAAGTTTCGCACCACTTTTTGCTAGAGGAATGTTTTGTTCATTTTTTTTAACATCACATAGTACAAGGGGTTATATAGGTGATAGGGCACTCTGTATTTATAGAAAACTATGTTACATTATATCAAAATACAATTTACCATTTTAATTTCAAATTATTCGAACTTAATATTCTTATTTTAATAGTGCGGTGATTTTATTAAAAGTACAGGTATAAAGTCAAATTCTGAGACAAGAGTATTACAAGTTACGAGAAAATTGTTTGTGCATCTGTGTAATCTAGGGCAAGGGGCCCAACTGTTGGTAGCTTAAGACGAACTTCAGACTTTGAGAAAGAAATTAATGACAAAATTTGTATATATAATAAATATTATTATAATAATATGTGACCGTCCGCGAAGAAAGGGACCAAATGCGGAAAAACTTGATGACTAGTTTTATATACCTATCGATAGTTTTTTATTTGATCTTTCATAATAGAAAATATTCTTATATTTGAAAAATTCGAATTGTTAGTCAACTGCAGAGTGAGGACTTTTTATAGAGTTCCTGTGTTAGACCGCCCCTTCAATCGCTCCTCCCGTAAAATGAAGCTTTCTTCGCGGACGATTAGACATACACAGTGCAAGTTTTACATGGAACCAAATGCAGCGCTTAATTTACCTTAAAATTTTGATAGACACTGAAAAATTAAATAAGATAAACTCATGAGTGTAAAAATGGAATTCTTTGTAGGGTTGACTAAGTTCTTGGCACCCTAGTCGCAGTCGTATGCAAGCGAAACATTTATATTAAACTGAACTTCAATGGTGAAATTAGAAGGATATTAGTGAGGTGAGAAATTTTTATTGTTGAAAAAATACAGTGACTTAAATGTCTAAATAATCAGATTCTCTGGTCCGATTTTTTGTAACAGAATCAGTAGAATCAGTACTATTAGAAGATTGGTTTTCTATCTTTTTGATAGAAGTCGGTTTAGCTTCTAACTTTTTTTATTTTTCTATCTTCTTCAGCTCTTTCTACAATTTTCTATAACTATTTTCGACAAGCGCAAGTTACACATATGGGGCCTCCTTGGGTTCTTGAAACAAAAAAAAAACAAGAAAAAAAAAGTTTTTACAAAAGACTTTATATTTATTTGAATATAATTTATTTTGTAGTCAATTGGCTGTTATTCTCTTCGTTTTTTGATGCAAAAAAGTTTCAAACAAGTTTATAGTTCCAGCTGAAACTTTTGAAAAGATAAATGGCAGAGAAGTTGCCTCATTGGGAGGACATCTGTGCACGGAGCAACTGTGCACCAGCTCAACTATGCACATTGTAGGCCGCTGGTACAACTGTACTGGCTCATCTCCGAGCTTCTAAATTTCGACGTGTACAGTTGAAAGTGTCCCATTTGTGCACGTGAACTGCTGATATGGTACCATCTGTGCAATTCGAAATTTAAATGTGCACAGATGTTACCCTACGAACGGTTCACGTGCACATATGGGACACTCTCAACTGTGCACGTGCCCAGATAGTACCCTCCCAACTGTGCATGTCTCAATTATTAACATCAGATTTTCATCTCACAAGTCCACATGCACAAATGGAAGACTCCCAATTGTGCACGTATCAATTAATACGATCAGATTATTCATTTGCAAGTCCACGTGTACAGATGGTACAAGATGGGATACTCCCCCAGGTGCGAATTGACCGTTGGCCCACGGTCGGGCCAACCGTCGGACGGTCGGTCCAACTTTGTGCGCCACTGGTCGGGCCAACCAGCTAAATGATAACGGTCAACCGCCTTTGGATTCTCAAAGTCGGCCCGATATTTAGTCCCATACATGGGCCATCTTTTAAGATGATGTCGGCCCAACCCTGGACAACAATGTGGGGCCGACTTTGATTTTGAAGGTTCGTACTACACAGGTGGAAATACACAAAATAGGTATTCAAAAAATAAATAGTAATTGATTGCGAGTATTTTGACTATAAATGTTAATGGTCCTGCTTAGATTGAATACATATATTACATTTTTTTAAATCATATTACAAATAAAATTTCTAACCCTACGGGGAGTCGAACCTACACCTATACCTGAATCTATCGCCTAGCAGTCGGGAGTCTTACCCATTACTCTATACCTGAAGAATTGAAAGTCAATGAAAAAACCATCCTCATAAGCTACAGCTCAAAGTAGTTAAAAACAATTTGTTAAATGTTTTTTCTCATTAATTTTTGTATTATTATGCAACATATATAATATGAATATAAATTATATATTTTAATAAATAATTCAAACCAATGTTATGTCGACGGTCGGGCCATCTATTGTCCAGAGTCGGACTGAACGTACTTTAACGGCTTTTTTTCAACAATGAACCAGCGTTTATCCGACGGTCGGCCCATATTTGGGCCACGGTTTGACCGACCGTCGGGTGCAACATGGTGACTTGTACAAGCCAATGTTATGCCGACGGTCGGGCCATCTCTTGTCGAGAGTTGGGCCGACCGTTCTTTCACAGTTCTTTTGACCAATGAACCAGCGTTTATCCGACGGTCGGCCCATATATGGGCCAAGGTTTGACCGACCGTCGGGTGCATCATGGTGACTTGTACAAGCCAATGTTATGCCGACGGTCGGGCCATCCCTTGTCCAGAGTCGGGCCGACCTTACTTTCACGGTTTTTTTTAACAATGAACCAGCGTTTATCCGACGGTCGGCCCATATTTGGGCCAAGGTTTGACCGACCGTCGGGTGCATCATGGTGACTTGTACAAGCCAATGTTATTCCGACGGTCGGGCCATCCCTTGTCCAGAGTCGGGCCGACCGTACTTTCACGGTTTTTTTTAACAATGAACCAGCGTTTATCCGACGGTCGGCCCATATTTGGGCCAAGGTTTGACCGACCGACGGGTGCATCATGGTGACTTGTGGCTAACCGACTGCTGTATCAAGAGTTGGACCGACCGCATTCTTTCGGTCGTACCGACCAATCTGCCATAGTTTATCCGATCGTCGGCCCAACGTTGAGCCAGAAATGGGCCGACAGACAGCTTTTCGCCCACCGCCGACGTCGGTCGCCAACGTCGGTGAGACCATGGCAGCTTGACAACACCTTAGTCGGCCCAACTCTAATTACCGTAGATCGGTTACCAAAGCAGGGCCAACTTCGGGCCGATGGTCAATCTCTGGCAGCCGACCGAATTTCGCACCTGGGCCCATCTGTGTACGTCCTAAGTAATACGAGCAGATTTTCAACTTACATGTCCACGTACATAATAGGGAGTATCCCACCTGTGCACGTTAACTTGTAAGTTTAAAATCTGATCGTATCAATTGACAAGTTCAAAACTGCAAATTTTGTGCACGTGAACCGTTGGTACGGTACCATCTGTGCATATTTACATTTCGACGTGCGCAGTTAGGAGTATCCCATCTGTGCATATTAAAATTTTGACGTGCCCAGATGGAAGTGTCCCATCTGTGTACAGTGTACACTGTACCTGCACAGATACGAGACTTCCAATTGTGGACGTCGAAATTTAGACATTCACAAATGGGCCAGTGCGCAGTTGTACCAACAGCCCAAAAGCGCACAGTTATACCTTTGGTTCTCGGGGTGTACAATTAGGCTGGTTCACAGCTACTCCGTGCACAGACTTACTCCTCCCAAACAGATAACTCTTCTAGCATGCATTTTTCGAACAGTTGCAGCTGGAACAACGAACTTTTTTTCATTGAATGAAATGTTGAATGATACATATCTCGTAAGAACATTCTTTCATTTTTTATCTTAGTTTTGTTTTTAAATTAGCTCAGGAACCGTACAAGATATCGAAAAAACAAAAACACCATTTCAAAAACATTCTACACCCATTTATCCTATGATTTTTAATTTTTCGATAGAAAATTTTTCTTAAAAAATCTCAAAAGCCTGACGTAATGGAAAAAACAGAAGACAGATTTCGATTCAGCACAGAAAACTACTCGGAAAATGATATGTCTCATTCCATGAACAAATAGGTCGTATTTTGTTGAACAGTGTAATCTGTTGGTGCTCACAACGACAAATACACGTGCTCGTGCATAGCAAACATAGCATATCAGGATTTCTCAAATTTTCTAAATTAATCTAAAGCTTCAAATCCAAAATTTAATGGACAAACACGTCAACATCGATTTTAATATTAAATACGTACTCATCGCCCGGAGGGGTATCCTTGGAGGTGCATCCGCCCATTGTCAAAGACTCTTGCTTTTACTATAAACGTGCAAAAATATGCACGACGACGATGCGTTGCTCTAAGAGCGCAACACACTTGTCGATTACACAATCAGGAAGTCGGTCGTGATCACTGTTACAGAATAAAATATCTCACTAACTCAGCCCGTTCTTCTAGATCCATACGGAAGATCAGTTCAGGTTAAACAGGCCGTTTTTATATGCCGTTTTTGATACCGTTTTCCGACGGATTATTAGAAAAATTCTCTCGAAATTCAAGTTTAAAATAGCAAGTGTCTTTCTATTAAAGGAGCTTTCCGACCAAGGGGATGAGGTGCATCTCGAGCCGTACCAGCTTTCGTGTTCCCTTGTTGACTTCCAAGCGCTAGGAGCGGGTCACTTAGAATAGGTGTTTTTGATTAAAAGTCCTTACTATTAGATCAGTCTCGGTGTGTGTGCGTTTCGTTGTCAGCCGAGGATTGAGAGCAGGGAGTGTTGCACTTTGCGAGATTATGGGGATAAGGATAGGGTTAAGGTTCCGGGGCATCTATGCCGGGCTGATAGCTGAATCCTACCGGCGTTTGTGCGATTGAAAGTGTGTGAATCTATAAAGTGTAAAGTACCTGTAAAGTGTAAACTGTGAAGCAGTAGCAGAGTGTGTGTGATTTAAATAGAAGGATGTTGAAGGGATTACTGGTGTTCTGTAGAAGCTAAGTGTAATATGATTGTGATGAGTGGTGAAGTGAACACTACAGTATCTACGCTATCACTAAGCAGGAGGTATTCTGCGTGTCGCAATCTATCGTTCTCTCTCTCTCTCTTCCTCTCTCCCTACTCTAGGGTGGGGCAAAACGCCGTCCGGCATGGGACACCCGGTCGATAGCACGCACCTACACCGTTAAACGCACGCTCGCACGCATCCTCAATTTTGCCGAGTACTCGCGCCTTGAGATGCTCTTTCTACATTTGAAAGAGCACCAGTGCTGTTTTTAAATCAAAGAAAATAAAAGAAATTAGGAAAGGTGAGTTAATCCGAAAATAGGATGACCACCAAAAACGCAGTAAAAAATCCCGATCATTTCTGGGGTTTCAACACTTTTTTTCTAGTAAGGGGTTTTCAAAATGTGAATTTTCTGAAGTTTATTATTTCACACTAAAATAAGAACGAAAATACTAATTTAGATCAAGAATCATATTCGCAGTGTGGACAAATTTTAGAACGAAAATTAGGTTTGTCTTCGCTTCTGTTAATACAAGCGGATATGTGTAAATCTGAAACTGTTTTCCGATATTAAAAAGAAGCTTGGAAAATAGTTATGACACCCAGTGCTCCCAATTCTCTGATCTTTTCACACTGCGCAGGCGTCGCAACGGCAACCACATTAGTTACCGTTGTCGCGCTTATTTAGAATGATTAAATGTGCAAAACCGTTGTTTATAACAATTTAATTATTTTAATTAGATGCGCCAACATTAATCCGTTTGCTGACACTACGCATGCACAGTAGGGTGGTCCAAATTTTTGTTCTCTCGAATTTTCATGCAGGGTCTGGATCGAGAAACTCGCTCAGCGCTTGAGATCGGGTTAAAGTATTGTACAAACGTCTGGGTGGACGGAAATATAAACAGTCAAAAAATTAATTTTTCAAAATTATAGGCTTGTAGATAATGACGGGACGGAACTTTTTTCTAATTCGGTTTTTTGATCGGATGATTATTTTTAATAATAAGCCTAATAAACTAAAAAAAATCTGCCCGCCTCGCGGGCACATTCTCATCGCGCGCTTCGCGCACGGCTCGTTTTGCTCGCAAGTTTGAGCGCGCCTAAGGCGCGCGACTGTTGGATCTCGCGTTACGCGCTCGGACGTATTTAAATCGCGCTTTACGCTCGGTTTCTCTAGATTTTTGAACTTCGTGTTCGACTTTGATGGAAAGAAAAAGTTTATTTGCAAATATTATAAAATTATCAAAACCTCTACATGTGAAGTGATTGTTAAATTTGTTTTTATTTTAGAATGAAATGGAACTTTATTTACTCAAGGTTCTATCGACCTTAAGGAACACATTCTCATCCAGACACTTGCGCTTCGCGCTCGATATGTGATTTGGAAATCATATGAACCTTGCGTTCCACGCTCGGTTCTGTGCACCGTATGATAGAAATGAAAAAGTCACGAATAAAACAAAAACTACACATCCTATTAAAACACGATTTATAACAAATTTGTACCTCTTCTTTGGATGAACAAATGTTGTCTCTGTCATTTTTCTCTTAGCTTGTGTTATTCGTCTAAAAATTTAATTTTACTATTTCCAATGCTGTCTTTTACGAATAAAATAAAAACTACGCTTCATATCAAAAAGTGAATGACAAATTTGGAGATCATTTTTGGATGCATAATTTTTTTTCATTCATCTTTGGTCGTATCTTGCATAGTTTGACAGCAAAATGAAATAATTGATTTTTAATTGTTTTTTTGTGTGATCAAAATTTGGATTTTTGATTTTTCAAAAAATTCAAAAAGTTGTTAAGAAAATATTGTAGGGTGTTCAAAAAGAAACATTTTCCTCCTCTTGACTTTTTTCCATATCGTGCGTTTTTCGGCATAAAATGTTCATTTACGTTTGTTTTTTGTAATTTTGAAAATGCTATAACTCCGGTAATTTTCTTTTTATCCGAAAAAGTCATTCGGATAAATTGTTCGAGTTTTGGAGAACTATGAATAGCCGTACATAGAATTTTTGAATTTTGAAAAAAAATGGTCTCAAAAATTTTCAAAATGTGCTCACTTTTTGAATTTTTATCCAAAATAGTTGGTTAACGAACTTGTTCTTTCTTTTTAGGCCCTAAAAAAGTGTGCCAAAGCACAACCCAACCTGATTATTTTTTCGAAAGTTATCGTGCCTACAGACAGACAGACAGACAGACTGACAGACAGACATACTACAGACACCTTGGTAAAAACCTTTTTTTCTAGCTCAGGGGGTCTCAAAACGTGGAGATTTGATGAAAACCGACCAAGTCAAATTTTACATAAAACCAATACCTTCTCATTAGAATGAGAATGTAAAAATGTGTCCCCAAATTCAATTAGTTTTTAAGAAATAAATCGTCCTAAGTTAGGCAAATATCATTGAAACTGTTTCAAACTTGATATACGAACGAAATATACCCTAGCGATGATTAAAAAAACAAACAAATAGTTGAAAATCGCCTATTGTTTATTAATATTTAATTGCAAATTGAGACAGGTCGGTAACCCCGTTTTTTCAGATTCGCCGACAAAAAGTATCGAGGGAACTTTAGAGTTGATACAACTTCCAGTGAGACATTTGTTCCTTAATATTAAAGGAAGATTTGTGGGAATTTTTAGATCGATTCATTGAAAATTGGCGGAAATATGCATTTTACAATAAAGCATGAGGCGCCTCCAACGATAGCTCCGTGAGTACTAAGGACCATCAGGCAGCGGGCTAGCCGTTTGGGTTTCCAGAACTCAATTTTCAATGATTTTTTAATGGTTATTATAGAGGCCTGGATTGTGATACAAGTGAATTCTGCCTAAATTACAATTATTGAAACATCAGGGTGTCTAACGGGCCGGGAAAACGGGAAAAACCCTGGAATTTTATTCGACCGTAAAAAAACCGGGAAAACCACGGGAATTTTGCTTATGACCGGGAATTTTTTGTATTTGATCAAAAAATCGACTTTTTTCTACTTTATTTTCTTTTTATTCCATTTCCACTTTATCTACAGTCGCAAGGTTCCTTCTAATGCTTATCCTAAGTACCTATTTATGTAATTTTTGACATTCTCATCCTAATGAGAAGGTATTGGTTTTATGTAAAATTTGTTTTAGTCGGGTTTCATCAAATCTCCACGTTTTGAGACCCACTAAGTTAGAAAAAAACGATTTTTACGAAGGTAAAATCTGTCTGTAAATCTGTCTGTAGCCTGTTATCTGTAGTCTGTCTGCAGTCTGTACACACTTTTTTAAGACCTAAAAGAAAAAGACAAGTTCGTCAGTCAGCTATTTTGGATCAAAATTCAAAAAGTTATAGCATTTTCAAATTTGTTGAGACAATTTTTTTAAGAGTTGAAAATTCTATGTACCTATAAGATTATCATAACAACTTTTTGAGTTTTCTTCAAAAAATCGAACATTCAAATTGTGTGCTCGAGCAGCGGGCAGATTTTTTCTATGTATATTATGTTGAAATTCCTATTTCTATGTACACATGGACTTCAAAAAATCACAAAAAGACATCTAAAACTTGGTCGAGGGAAAAATATTTGACCGGGAAAAAACCGGGAATTTCAAATTGCCTGATCACCAGACACCCTGAGCATCTGCCGAAGAATAATATTTTGAAAATTACATGTATGCAGTGAAAAAATTAACTACTGTTATTCATTAAATTATAGTCGTCCTAGAGATCTGTTCACTTTAGTGTATGTGATATATTTGTGTTAGACATAATGATTACGATAAAAGTATTTCATTATTTGCCGAAAAATAATATTTAGAAAATTACGTCCACATATTAAAAGTTTAACTACCGTTATTTATTAAATTATTCTCGTCATAGAGAACGTTTCTCTTTAGTTTATGTGATATATTTGTGTTAGAAATAATAATAATAATAAATTTACTTAATTAAGTAACCTTATAAATCATAGTTTGTCATTTTGATATTTCTTGGGAAGGTGAAGGGTGTCATTTAAGCAGATAACCATTTAAAAAACATTGAAAATTGAGTTCTGGAAAGCCAAACGGCTAGCCCGCTGCCTGATGGTCCTGAGTACTCACGGAGCTATCGTTGGAGGCGCCCCATGCTTTATTGTAAAATGCATATTTCCGCCAATTTTCAATGAATCGATCTAAAAATTCCCACAAATCTTCCTTTAATATTAAGGAACAAATGTCTCACTGGAAGTTGTATCAACTCTAAAGTTCCCTCGATACTTTTTGTCGGCGAATCTGAAAAAACGGGGTTACCGATCTGTCTCAATTTGCAATTAAATATTAGTAAACAATAGGCGATTTTCAACTTTTTGTTTGTTTTTTAAGCATCGCTAGGGTATATTTCGTTTGTATATCAAGTTTGAAATAGTTTTAATTATATTTGCCTAACTTACGACGATTTATTTCTTAAAAACTAATTGAATTTGGGGACACACTTTTTTTAGTTTATCAGGCTTATTATTAAAAATAATCATCCGATCAAAAAACCAAGAATATAAAAAAGTTCCGTCCCGTCATTATCTACAAGCTTATAATTTTGAAAAATTAATTTTTTGACATTTGAAATTTCCGTTCACCCAGATGTTTGGACAGTACTTTTACCCGATCTCAAGCGCTGAGCGAGTTTCTCGATCCAGATTGTAAGTTTCACTCAGAACTGTCAATATTAAGTGAATCGATATGAAACTCAACATTTCTCTTCACAATTAGCCATAGAATACGAATAAAACATTACTTTTTGAATATCACCCCTATAGGTCTGTTTTATAGGGTCCCGAAAAATCCCAATAAGTGAAAAAACAGGTTTTGCAACTTTTTGGCGCTAATTATGATTTTAATGCGGTTTTTTCAACGCAATTTGTTTCTAATACGTAAAATACTACTCTATACTAATAATTAGATGTTTACATAAATTGTTTAAACAATTTATTATCCAATAGTCCAGTTTTCAATAACAATGAGGTCACACTAAATTAATGTTTACAAACAAAATTGTTCAAACAATTTATTATTATTGTTAATAACATTCTCTTAGAATAATGCTAGAAAATTACATTTTTTTCAAAAACTTTCCACTTTTTGTCCAATTATCAATTAAAGTGAGGTAAATAATTAAAGTTGACAAAATGAATTGTTTAAACAGTTTCTGATTATTAATAACATAAAATTTGAATAATGTTGGAAAGTTGCGGTTTTTTCTGAAATTTTCAACTATTTGTATACTTTTCATTTGGAGTGAGTTAATAATTAATTCAATTTAGCACAAATAATTATTTAAACAAATGATTGTTTATAACTATCTTCTTTATTAATGCTATATAGTTGCAGTTTCTTCTGAAATTTTCAACTTTTTACCCACTTTTTATTTAATAAAGTAAGAAATAATGCAAGTTAACAAAAATAGTTGTTTAAACAATTTATTATTGTTTATAACTATCTTCTCTTAGATAATTCATAGAATGTTGCGGTTCTCTTACAGCAAAGCTAGAAAGTTGCTTCTTTTCTGAAATCTTTAGTTTTGCTTTTAGTTTTTAGTTATGAACAAATAATAAGTGAACCTCAACAAGAATAATTTTTTAAATATTATTGTATTTTTTGAGTAAATTATTTTTTTTCTTTTCTCAATGCTTGAAAAAATCAAGACGGAGGTTATTACAAAGCGTAAAAGAAAAATTTGGAATCGCACATATTTTACTATAATTCACACCCTCCCCTCCTTCAAGATAGTAGACTTACTATTCTATTTCAGAACAATACATTCACAAAAAAGAAAGAGATTGTTTAAAATATGATTCTTTCTAATGTTTATTTATTACTTATTCATAACTAAGAGGCAAAGCAAAGTTAACCAGTGAACTGGTCGGATTGAAGTCGATGTTGTGTGCCGAAACTGGTACACAGAAAAAACTGAGGGTTCAGTAATGCTGCGAGTCAAGTAAAACTTGGGATCATTTAGAACTTAGACTCTAAAGGAACTCTTATTTGGGGTTCCTTTTTAGTTAGTTTATATCCGATAGATTGCCATCGGCGGTTGCCGACGTTTTCAACTGCGCATGTGCCGAGAAGCGCGGGCCTATTTGGAATCAATAAATACTATGGATAGTCACACCGATAAATGTGAACAAAAGTTTTGTATTCTTCTTTAAAACAAATTATATTGAATTATAGAAATACCTAGCTTCTTGACAAAATTTCATATTAACCTAATATTGCATTATATCATTTTGAATAGTCCCGCGCTTCTTGTGCATGCGCAGTGGAAAACTTCGGATTTTCAACATAACCTTAAAAACTGTCACATTTTATGTGCGATATCTTCCTTTCAAGAATGACTAATGTCTATGATTTTAGTTTATTCATTAAATTTTTTCCAGTGCAATATTATTTAATTCGAACTATAAAGCAAAATGTGCATCATTAACTTGTGCAATCTTTGAAGTGAGCGAAGGCAGAAATGAGAAAGAGGTCTATTAGAACGATTTGAATCCGCACTTGGGTTCATTTAGAAACCATTTATCATTTTGGGTTCCTTTTCAGCAAAAGAGGTTCCTTTTTGTTGCAGCTCCTTTGGATCCAAAAATTCGTTCTATATATATAAGCAAATAATTCCATATTCATCACGAAAGTTCATTTCCTAAGGGGTTTTTAAGTCGCTGATGACTATTCTACTATATTATCAGCTTTTTTCAATTTTGACCGCGGATTCGTCATCAGCGACAAAAAAAACCACTTAGTACTGAATTTCATTCAAATTACGAGAATTTCGCCAGAAGTTTTTAGTCCGCCATATTGGATCCGCCATTTTGAATTTCTAAATTTTGACCCCGGATTCGACATCAGAGACCAAAAAATCTAGGTCATACCCAGGGCCGGCTTTAGTAAAATGGCGCCCCTATGCTATCACCCCCCCCTCCCCCCGATTCTATTAAAAGACTGAAATTGTATTCTTTATTTAAAGAAAATGACAATAAACCATATTTCGTAAAATTCCAGATCTAGTTTTCCCATGATCGACATTGCACTTATTTATCTAAACTTAAATTTCTCAAAAACCACCCGCCTTGATTACGTGGCACCCCTAGGCTATAGCCTACATTAGCCTATTGGTTAAGCCGGCCCTGGGCATACCAATTTTTATCAAACCCCATTGAGTTTTGTGGCAGTTATTCCAAGTGCGCATATATGCGTCATTACCAGTTTTGTCACGGATTTTTTCTGCGCATATGTGCATCATTACCAGTAAACTGGTTAAACATTTCAGAAAAAAACCACAACTTTCTAACACTTATCGAAAATAAGATGGCTATAATTAATAATAAATTGTTTGCACTACTATTTTCGTTAACTTGCATAAATTATTACCTCACTAAGTGAAAAGTGGATGAAAAGTTAAAAATTTCAGAAAAAATCGCCACTAACTGGCATTAATATAGGTGAAGATAGTTATAAACAGTAATCATATGTTTAAACGATTATTTTTGCTAAATTTAACTAATTATTAAGTCACTTCAAGCGAAAAATAGACAAAAAGTTGAAAATTTCAGAAAAAACCGCAACTATCTAGCATTACTATAGGAGAAAGTAGCTATAAACAATATTAAATTGTTTAAACAACTATGAGGTCGTGCACATAGTATGTCACAAGTTTTTCTTTTGTTTATATCGTTGCATCCCTTTTGGCTCCAAGGCAATTTTGTTCTCGTCTTCATTTATACGAAGGAAAAACGTGTCACGTAGTATGTGCACGACCCCAATGTTTGTGAACTTGCATCGATTATTACCTCACTAAGTGAAAATTGGACAAAAAGTAAAAAAATTCAGAAAAAACCGCAACTATCTAGCATGAATAAAAAAGTTAGCTATAAACAATAGTACTTTGTTCAAACAATTATTTTCGATCAATTGAATTAAACATTAACTCACTACAAGGGAAAAGTTGACAAAAAGTTGAAAATTGAAAAAAGAAAAAACAATTTCTGGCATTATTAAAACAGAATTTCATTAACGATAATAATAAATTGTTTGAAGAATTATCTTTATCGACAATAATTAACTATTACCTCACTGCATTGAAAATTGGACAAAAAGTGAAATTTTCTTTTTAAACCGCGACTTTCTATATCTATCCTAAAAGAAAATTGCTAAAACCAATAATAAATTATTTCAACAATTTAATAAAATATCTAATTATAAGTATAAAGTAGTATTCTATGTATTAGAACTAACTTGCATTGAAAAGACGGCAAAAAATCATAATTAGCGCCAAAAACGATTCTAAATTTAGACTGGCTGTTTGTTTTGCCTGTCACGTTCTGTCTCCCTTGATGAAGGAAAGCTCAAAGGAAGTCCGTAAATAAATCTAACTTCTAGCAATAAGATACAAAAGATACATTGCGTAGAATAGGTTTTGATTTCAATGGACGAGGCCAGCCTCAATTCCGAGCCCTGTAGTCTGTAATCGATAGCTGGTGAATGATTTAAGCGACCTTGAACATTAATTCTTAACCCTGACCTACTGATGCACACAACGCATTATTCATTTAAATACATACCTTGAATTTAGTTTTATTTCATTTTCAGATTAACCACTAAAAACATCCGATAATGTGCAACAATTGTAAATTTGAGAATTGAACATTCAAATTGTAATAGGTTCGAATTAAAATTATTGTTCTGTAATGTAAAATTAAAAACAGTACTGTACATCATTTAGGACTTTTTTTCTCGCTTCTGAAGTACCGATGGAGCATTTCAATCAGTTTTCCCCCGTAGATTACAAATCCGAAAACAACAATGTTGCATTACGCAACGTTTTAACATTCTCATCATAATTTAAAGGTAAACCAGAACCCTAATTTAGTAAATGTCGGGAGTTGCCTGCAAATTCACTTGAATCTAAATTGGGGGAAATTGAAACATAAACGCGACAAACGTCGCAACCGAGTCGTAACCGTTATCTGGCCTGAAACAGCAGTTCTAGGAATTACAAAATCGGGGTTCTGGTGCATTTGGTTTGCGTGAACTGGAAAACGGTTGAAAGATTAATTGCATTGAATTGCGCTTTATTACACGATTTTAAGGACCATGAAGAAAGGACAATTTCGTCAACCAGCCATTTTTGACCAACAGTTCTGGTTTTAATCACCGAAAATGCTTTTAAACAAATAAATAGATACGAAAGAACTATTAAGCGGTCAAATTGTTCGTCTCAAAAAGATCTACAAAATTACTTGAGTACGAAAATTTTGTTTTAATCGTGAAAAATGTTATTAAAAATAAAAAATTCTATTTTTTGGCCAAACTATAAGATACGATATAGTCTTAAAGAATACAATTTTTCATCTCGAAAAAATCTAAAAATTTGTTTGAGACTATTTTTTGTTAGGACGTATTGTTTTTGGTGGAACTGCAAGATGAGCAAAAAAATGAACATTAGTTTTTGTTTTAATCGCGAAAAAAAGAAAAACAATCTAGTAACAGTATATTTTCCTAGATTTCAGAAAGGGAAACGATTTTTAACTATGAGCTGCTATTCATATTTTCCGTGGTTATTGATAAAAATGAGATTTTTATTCGTTGAAAAGGAAAAAAATCATTTTTCTCAAAAATGCGTCGTACGATTTTTTTCATTCTTGACTTAAAATAACCAAGGGGCAACTTTGAAATACGTAAAAAAAAGAAACTTTAGTTACTCCTATTGAGTTGAAAATGATGCACGATGAAGGAAAAATAAATCAAATAATATTTAGAGTTCGCTCATCGCGAATTTGTCTGCGTTTACAGAAAAATCATTTTTTCGAAAACGGCAAATCGTACTGCAAAATTATAAATCATGAAAATATATAAAAAATTAGGATGTCTTTCATACACATATACATTTTTTTTAAGTTCTTGAAAAAGAATTCACATAAACATATAAAATTACTATTTTTGAAAAATTAGTTTCTATTGATTGTTTTCCTAATAACATGAAAATAATTCGAATGTACGAGTATGTTGAAGACCTTTCAGGAAGTGGAATAGACGATGAATAACGGTTCTTATTGCAAACAATTTATTTTGCCTTACACGTGGTTCATTTTTAACCCAAAAGGAGCAAAAAATATAAAATGCAAGTTGAGATTCGGACTTGTTTTTTTACACCCTTAAGCAATATATTGCTGTATTTTTGATTAAATCTATAAATATACCGCGATTTCTATCCTACTCTAAGCCGTATGTTGCTGTACCTTTTAATTTTATAAAATAACGCTCTTTCTGTCCTACTTAGGCTTTAAATCACATTATAAAATTTCATATATTTAATTCAATGAGTGTTCACACAAAAAATGATCAACTTTTTACTTTAAATGTTATTAATATGACAAAAAAAAAACGGAAAAATGTACGTTCACCCCTTTTCGAAATACTAAGACCAGATTAATAAAATCACCAAATTGATTTATTTGTAATTAGTAGATGTCCGACAGAAAAAAAAACGCTTATCTGGTTAAGTGCAGAAAGAGAAAAAAAAGAAAAAGAGCCCAAATCCGAATTGCCGGAACTGAACACACAGCCAAGGGCTTGGTCCAATTTCGGCAGCTAAAGATCGGCTAATGTTATTGGGCCAATATCGGCATTTTAATCGGCCTCGTGTTGTGCCCGTAGTGGCTGCCTATGTTGGCTATGCAAATTTGTCGATCTACCGCCGATGCTTGGCCCAGTGATGGCACATTACTGGACCAAGTGTCTCTTTTATTACGGCGAAACATGTTTTATGAGGAAAAACCAGAGATCGGCCCAGACGCGGCAGCATTACTGTTCCAAACTTCGTCTTTACTCTGGCAAAACATGTTTTAATAGGAGAAGCCAAAGTTTGGCCCAGACTCGGCGCAAAGGCCGGAATTAGGTGCCAAGTACAGGCCAAAGCATTTATTGAAATCACGGTGCGATCAATGATTTTTTATTATTTTTTAAATTAACCAGTAACGCGTAATTGATGGCGGCCAGAGTCTGGGCCAGAATTGGCTGCCAAGTGCATACCGGAGTTATCATTCCAGCAACGGTACGATATTGGCAGCCGATCTTCGGCAATATTTTTGCGGATACTGGGCCAGTGCTGGGCCGTATCTAAGTTCTCACTTGGGAGTCGCTTACTGAAAAAGAATCAGGTGCAATAAAGAAGTTCTTGTTGTTTAATGAGTATCACAACCAAATTAATAATGTAGAAAGAGGAAACAAAGAATATTCCCCCTTGGAAAAGGATTCTCGAACAGAAGATGAAGTTGAGCAGATCGAAGATTGGGAAGATCAAAATAAGGGAAAACGAAGTCAACAGCAGATTGAGGACAGTGGAGACATTTTACAGGATGGATTGGTATAATATAAATTATATAATTCTTCTTCATAATTTGTGATAAGCTAAAGGAACGTTAATTATTATTATTATTATTATTTAAATATTGAGATTAATTCCATTAAAGAGTTTTATTCCTATCACTTTTACTTGCAAATTTATAGATTTTATACGTATCCAACAATATAAAATGCAATATTGTTTCAGGGCTTATGCAAACAAGAAGAAGAAAGTCATTCAAATGCTAACTTAAACAAAGATCTCTGCGGTCATTGCGAAGCGAAAGTTGAAATCAGGAAGGAAACTGAGGATAAAGAAAAATCAGTGGATTCTAATTTAATAATCATCGAAATGAATGCCATTTTCACTGAAGATCCAGCTTTTTAGCCAGATCATTTAACTCCAGAGCAAGTAAAGTTGCTTGTACAAAATAAGTCAACTGTGATGAAAAATAAAAAAAAAACCCCCTTTAGACAAGGCTGGAAGGTCTTTTTCTAATTCGTATTATTTTATATAATCAATTCACAAGAAAAGGATTTTTTGCTTCTATTTTAAGCTTTTTGGGAATAATTTCAATCATGCTAGAGAATAGTCAGATTTAGAAACTGCATTAGAAACGGAAACTACTCTTTATCGACGTGAGCAGCAAATAATCGTAGGAGAAAAGCGTCATTGGTATCAGGTAATTGAACGTATAATGTATGCTGTTCCATTTTTATCGTAAGGAAGTCTAGCTTTTCGCGGAACATCACAGCAATTATTTGAATATAATAATGGCAATTTTTTAAAAGCTATAGAAATGATAGCTAAATTTGATCCAGTTATGATGGAATCTGTTAGACGTATAGAGCAAAAGCAGGGTTCGTGTATGACTACGTATTTGAGCAATAAAATTCAAAATGAAATAATAGAATTGATAGCTGAGTATAATAAAAGTAATTTTGATCAAATTAGAAAAGCTAAGTACTACACCGGTCGACACGATTTTTGGATCTGGCTTCTGCATGTGAAATTTCGGTTTCTCCTATGTTACAAATAAATGAAAAAAAAATCTGCCCGCTCCGCGGGCACATTCTCATCGCGCGCTTCGCTCGCAAGTTTGAGCGCGCCTAGGGCGCGCGACTGTTGGATCTCGCGCTTCGCGCTCGATTATGTATTCACCTCGCGCTACGGGCTCGGGCGTATTTACATCGCGCTTTACGCTCGATTCCTCTAGATCTTTGTACTTCGTGTTCGACTTCGATGAAAAGAAAAAGTTTATTTCCAAATATTAGAAAATTATCAAAACCTCTACATATGAAGTGATTGTTAAATTTGTTTTTATTTTAGACTGAAAAGGAAATTTATTTACTCAAGGTTCTATCGACCTTAAGGAACACATTCTCATCCAGATACTTGCGCTTCGCGATTTGTATTTGATTTCAAATCAAGAATAATTATATAAATTAGGCGACAAATTTTATTAGTTAAAATGTTATTTTAGATTTTCCGTTTTTCAAAGAAGTTATTTTTTCATTTTGAATATATTCTTACAACGAAAATTGATTTTTCCAAAGTTTTCCAAAAATTTGATTTCTTTTACTGTCAATGTTATTTTCACGAATAAAATAAAAACTACGCATCCTATCGAAACATGATGGATAACAAATTTGTACCTCTTCTTTGAATGAACAAATGTTGTCTCCGTCATGTTTTTCGTAGCTTGTGTTATTCGTCTAAAAATTTATTTTTTCTATTTTCAATGCTGTTTTTTATGAATAAAACAAAAACTACGCGTCATATCAAAAAGTGAATAATAACAAATTTGTAGATCTTTTTTAGGTGCATAATTTTGGTCCAGTCATCTTTTGTCGTATCTTGCATATTTTCACAGCAAAATGGAATTTTTGATTTCTCATTATTTTGTTGTGCGATCAGAATTTAAATTTTTTATTTTTTGAAAAATTCAAAAAGTTGTTATGAAAATATTGTAAGGTGTTCAAAAATCAACGTTTTTCTTCTCTTGACTTTTTTTCATAACGTGCGTTTTTCGGCTTAAAATGTTCATTTTCGTTTGTTTTCTGGAATTTTGAAAATGCTATAACTCTGGTAATTTTTTTTTTATCTGAAAAAGTCATTAGGATATTTTTTTCCTCTTTTTGCTTACTACTAATAACCGTCCACAGAATTTCCAAATCTTCAAAAAAAAGTGTTCTCAAAAATTTTCAAAATGTGCTCACTTTTTAAATTTTCATCCGAAATAGCTGGTTAACGAACTTGTTCTTTCTTTTTAGGCCCTAAAAAAGTGTGCCAAAGCACAACCCAATCTGATTATTTGTTCGAAAGTTATCGTGCCTACAGACAGACAGACAGACTGACAGACAGACTGACAGACATACAGACTACAGACACCTTGGTAAAAACCTTTTTTTCTAGCTCAGGGGGTCTCAAAACGTGGAGATTTGATGAAAACCGACCAAGTCAAATTATACATAAAACCAATACCTTTTCATTAGAATGAGAATGTAATAATTTTTCCGATCAAAGTTTGCTTTTGTAGAAACTAGAGCAATTTTTCAAATCAATATATAGAATTCCTGAAAATAAAACAAGAATTCAACGATAAAATTTGGACAACCACCACAAAATGCTCCTATTGCAATTCCTAAAAAACAAAATAATAAAATTTGTTTCTTTGGACAACAATAAAAAAGAAGAAAGAAAAATGAGAAGGCAACCAACCAAATTGTCAGGGACAGTTTTTTTAGTAATATTTTTTTGAAATTCCCAGCTATTTTTGGTGTTGTATTTAGAAGTTTTAATTGAAGTTGTAATTACATTTAGTTTTCATGAGTCTTGACTTTCTCTTATTTCTTGTTTGTTGTGACGGATTAGCCTATTGACCCACATTCAGATCTCAGGTATCGAGGATATAGCGTCATTGCTTGGTCGCTGTTCCCACCGGTTTTAATTTTTCTTGCCTTGATAAGGGTGCTGTGTGAGCACCGAAACGTTGGTAAATACTTTGCATGCTTTTTTATTGTGATTTGATAATAATAAAAAAGATGAAAGAAATAAAAAAGAGAAGGAAGGGGATTTGGTTGGTTGCCTTCTCATTTTTCTTTCCTCTTTTTTATTTTTGTGAAAAAAAAAAAAAAAAAATTTTATTTTGTTTTTTAGGAATTGCAATAGGAGCATTTTGTGGTGGTTGTCCAAATTTTCTCGTTGAATGCTTGTTTTATTTTCAGGAATTCTATATATTGACTTGATTATTGGACGTTAAATGAGATTTTGAATTTGATTTTAGTCTGATTCAGAATTCCTAAATTTCAATTTTTCAAATTTTCAAGAAAAATGACTGATTTTTTTAAGAATAATTTTATTTTTAATTACGATTAACAAAGATTTTGCGGAACTTCAAAGTTTTTTTAATTTAAGAATTGTGATGGATAATAGCATATAAATGTAAAATAACAAAAAATCAAGTTCAAAAATTAATATTTTTAGTAGTTCTTTTATGTTTGTATGGGCTTTCTCGTATTAAACCCCAAATGTTATCTCCCATCATATTCTTGTTGTACTGCCCTTGGTAACGTCGTTCAAAAACCATCACATCTTGGTGAAAACTTTCTCCTTGCTCCTCTGAGTAGGCACACATATTGTCGATAAATTGATCCAGATGAGAATGTAGCATATGAAGTTTATGAGACATTCTGCAGCCCATAATTTTAAAGCTTTTAAGCATAGTTAAAATAGGCTTCATAAGCTTCGCAAAGCTTCAAATTTTTTGCTTCTTACTTTAATAATTTCACCGCAAATAAAACAGAATGAATCAACATCCTGTTTACACTGTCTTGATGCCATTTTCTAACTTAGTAGTACACAATTGGTCCGTTAAGCTGGCAGGACCACATTGCAAAAATGGACTGAAAACCGATAGAAAATTTAGGGCTAATTTACGGCTAATTTAATGCCCTATTGCCAAATGTAATGCTCTTGTGTTTTTTTGTTTAAATGCAGAGTATTAAATTTGAAACTAGGGCATTAAATTAGCCCTAAATGAGCCCTAAATTCCCTAAAGGTTTTTAGTCCATTTTTGCAATGTGGTCCTGCCAGCTTAATGGACCTAAGTAAACACTCACTAATGTGCCCTTCTCAAATAATATGCAATTTGCTATCGGGTTGATCAAAGTGCTACCTTCTGTTGCTCATAAAATCAATTAGAATCTTTAAAACTTACTTATCGACGTAAGTCAGACAAAAGCAATCTTTAAAAGCTAAAAATGGAAATTTGATGTCCGCTAAATACATTTATAATTATAAATTATGCTTAGTTAACGTCCAAAATTCTTTTCTCTTTCTTTAACAACATTCTAACCTCAGCTGTTAGAATCCTTAGAATTCCGTGTCGCGCAGCCCCGAAAAAATGTTAAAGTCTTTCTAGCAATTCACAGAGCAACCGCGGTACGCTGTTCGTCCAACGATTGTGAAAATTTGACGTAGCGAGAGCGAACCAATCGCTAGTGAACCTCCACTCGCCTGCGTCGCGAGTGGTGCTGCTGAAGCTCTGAAGTCCATAAAAGTACGGTCCGCGATACCAAGAAGACAGATCTCCCCGGGCTTCGGCCCAAGCGACATCTGCCTGGTTTCTCCGCCCCAACCCTTGCCCGAGCGAAGATCCAAACCAAGGGCCCCCCCCCCCCCCCCCGATCTCTCTGGACTCCACCCAACTGGGACATCGTCTCCGTCCTCACAACTGGACCACCCACCACACTCGCTGTGCCTTTTCTCGATTCCAAGATACGCGACGCCGCGCCCCCGCCCCACAAGTTACATCTCAAGCTAAACAAGCCCAATACCCACACAGCTAGAATAAGATGCGAGCTTCCAATGCACATAGTATTAGCAATAAACCTTCCACTTTCATTTTGAATTTACTTTGTTTTTTCCCTCTTTTAATTTAGATTCCCTCTACCATTAAATTGAATAACTCTTTGGATCAGTTTCAACCCACAGACTGACCTCAATTTGACGCCCAAACGTGGGCCCTGAGAGAAAAGTTAACACACTTTTCATCTCACCTTCTGCTGGGGCATTATTTCTCAACTGCCCCAACTTTAAAAGTCATGTTCTTCAATTTTCTTTAAATTCTGGGAATATATTCACCTACCTAATACTACTTAATCAACAAATTTATAGACCACAAAATCCACCCCTCTCCAAGTGATTACCAACCCCAACGCCTGCACGGGTATTTTCAAAAGCTTGTAACTTCCTTTCTATTTTAGGAATTTAAATTTTTTATGAGGGTTTTCGAAAGGCTATTTCTTACTCTTTTATAATATTTTATTAACGAAAGAAACGAAAAAAGTTTTAAGCATTTTTTAAACAATTTAATTGTTTATTTAACATTTTTAGCAATTTAGGGTATTTTTATTATTTTTTGAATAGTCTTATAAGAAAGCTTGACCTTTTGGCTTCAGACTAGTTTCCAAGTCTACCATTTTTTCAACGCATTCAAGTTCATTCAGAATTACATTACATCAGCTAATACACAATTTAAGAATGCTTGTCGGCGGGTAAGAGGAAGTTTATATTATTTGTTATTTGTTATAAACAAAGAAAAAATGCAAACTACCCTTTTTAGAAGTGATGTTGATTTTTTTCTCGGTATGAACGATTCCTTACTATTATAGTTCGTCAGTTTACAATAATTATTGATTATTCATGAATATTCCATGAATAAGTGCCCAATTCAACCATTGTTAACGTATAAACAGTGCATTTTCAAATGAATCAACTACAGACAAATTATTAATTAACGCCTGTCGTCCGCCTACGATCTGTAAAATCATGGTGTCCCGAGTCTACCACGTGGAGGTTTTCAGTGCGATTTTAGACTCCTTCGGGGTGCCTAATTTAAGTGAGTCTCCTTGCCTCTCACTATTCGTGGTGTTTAATTTTTATGAATCATCTGGCCTCTCACTTCACAGTGTTTTTTAATTGGTTCGCCTTTTATTATCACCATTTTTCTTACTATTTTTCTTTTCATTTGAAGTACTCTCCCTATTTAAGGTATGTTTAGGTTTAAGAAAAATGTCACTCTTCTCATCATAGGAAAATCGTTTAAGATTCAGCTGTCCCTTATCATTAGGGGTGAAAGCATTGTACTTTAGAGTACCGAGTATTGTGACAGACTTACTGAACCGATCTGCTAATTCCAATGTCATTGCTGAATGGTCATCTTTAGAACTGAAGAGTACAACTGTTTCCTTTAAATTTCCTCTGGTCCATTTATATAAATCACGAGCACTTACAATCTGCTTATCTCCTGGACGCTGCAAGCTGGCTCTTGATGCAAGCCGCTTTAAATTTCCTCCGATTGCATCGCATGGAAACAGTTGTACTCTTCAGTTCTAATTATGATCATTCAGCAATGACACTGAAATTAGCAGATCAGTTCAGTAAGGCTGTCACAATACCCAGTACTCTCAAGTACCATGCTTTCACTCCTAATGATAAGGGACAACTGAACCTTAAACGATTTTCCTATGATGAGAAGAGCGACATTTTTCCTAAACCTAAACGTACCTTAAATAGGGAGAGTACTTCAAAAGAAAAGAAAAATAGTAAGAAAAATGGTGAAAAGAAAAGGCGAACCAATTAAAAAACACTGTGAAGTGAGAGGCCAGAGGATTCATAAAAATTAAACACCACGAATGGTGAGAGGCGAGGGGACTCACAAAAACAAGCACCCCGAATAGTAAGAGGCGAGGGGACTCACTTGAATTAAGGACCCCGAAGGAGTCTAAAATCGCACTGCCATCTCCACGCGGTAGACTCTGAACACTACTATTTTACATATCGTAGGCTGACGACAGGCGTTGATTAATTATTTGTCTGTAGTTGATTCATTTGAAAATGCACTGTTCATATGTTAACAATGATTAAATTGGGCTGACGAACTATAATAGTAAGGAATCATTCATACTGAGAAAAATCAACATCACTTCTAAAAAGGGTAGTTTGCATTTTTTATTTGTTTATAACAAATAACAAATATTATAAACTTTCTCTGATCCGCCGACAAGCATTCTTAAATTATGTATTAGCTGATTTAATGTCATTCTGAATGAACTTGAATGCGTTGAAAAAATGGTAGACTTGGAAACTAGTTTGTGGACTACTAAAGGATTGCGCCTGAGCACGAGCATTAGGACTGCCTGCACATCGGGCCTATATCTCGGAAACTATTCACTGGACCATTTTTTTGCTAAGGATCTTTTTTGAAGCCAAAAGGTCAAGCTTTCTTTTAAGACTACTTAAAAAATAATAAAAATACCCTAAATTGCTAAAAAAGTTGAATAAACAATAAAATTGTTTAAAAAATGCTTAAAACTTTTTTCGTTTTTTTTTCGTTAATAAAATATAATAAAAAAGAAAGAAATAGCCTTTCGAAAACCCTCATAAAAAATTTAAATCGCTAAAATAGAAAAGAAGTTACAAGCTTTTGAAAATACCCGTGCAGGCGATGGGGTTGGAAATGTCTCCCCATCACTTGGAGAGGGGTGGTTTTTGTAGTCTATAAATTCATCGATTAAGTACTATTAGGTAGGTGAACATGTTCCCAGAACTTAAAGAAAATCGAAGAACATGACATTTAAAGTTGGGGCAGTTGGGAAATAATGCCCCTACTCTACACTCTCCTCTTATAAACAATGCCCCCTTCGCTCAGAGTACGAAGTTACTCTCATAAAGAAAATGTTTTCACTTCTGGGAGTGAATAAACACCCAGTGGCGCCCATGAACTTCAACATGGACTCTTCGGTACCTAAACCTGGAGTTTAATCAACTGGAACATCCCCACCCTAGTAGTAATCACTAGAACACGGACTCCTCGACAAATCTACCGCCTGTGGGGAACCCTTGTCACGTCCCGTGACGTATATGTATGTGACACAAATTACAAAACTTTTTTCACGTAATACTTTTCTTGAAACAGGTTAAAATTTTTATAAAATAGAAT
>CAKNXH010060157.1:0-42543 GCA_932178445.1 Andricus quercusramuli
ATTTACGTTATTTTGCGATTAGAATCGTTTTTATCGTTTTAATCGCGAAAATAGGATTGGAATTAAAAATTTTCATTTTTGAAATAAACTCGCAAGTGACAACGATATTTACGTTAGTTGGCGATTAGACGCGTTTTTAGCGTTTTTATCGCGAAAATAAAATTTCCATTTTTGGAAGAAACTCGCAAGTGACAACGATATTTACATTATGTTGCGATCAGACGCGTTGTTTTCGTTTTAATCGCAAAAATAGCATTAAAACTGAAAATTTCCATTTTTGGAAGAAACTCGCAAGTGACAACGATATTTACATTATTTTGCGATCAGACGCGTTGTTTTCGTTTTAGTCGCAAAAATAGCATTGAGACTCAAAATTTTCATTTTTGGAAAAAAACTCACAATTGACAACGCTACTTACGTTATTTTGGGATTAGACGCGTTTATATCGTTTTAATCGCGAAAATAGCATTGAAACTGAAAATTTTCATTTTTGGATAAAACTCACAAGTGACAACGATATTTACGTTATTTTGCGATTAGACACGTTTTTATCGTTTTAATCGCGGAAATAGAATTGGAATTGAAAATTTTCATTTTCGGAAGAAAACTCACAATTGACAACGCTACTTACGTTATTTTGGGATTAGACGCGTTTTTATGGTTTTAGTCGCGAAAATAGAATTGGAAATGAAAATTTTCATTTTTGGAAAAAACTCATAATTGACAACGCTATTTACGTTATTTTGGGATCAGACGCGTTTATATCGTTTTAATCGCGAAAATAGAATTGGAATTGAAAATTTTCATTTTTGGATAAAACTCACAAGTGACAATGATATTTACATTATTTTGCGATCAGACGCGTTGTTTTCGTTTTAATCGCAAAAATAGCATTAAAACTGAAAATTTTCCTTTTTTGAAGACTCCCGCAAGTGACAACGATGTTTACATTATTTTGCGATCAGACGCGTTGTTTTCGTTTTAATCGCAAAAATAGCATTTAAACTGAAAATTTTCATTTTTGGCAAAAACTCGCAATTGAAAACGCTATTTACGTTATTTTGGGATTAGACGCGTTCATATCGTTTTAATCGCGAAAATAGAATTGGAATTGAAAATTTTCATTTTTGGGTAAAACTCACAAGTGACAACGTTATTTATGTTATTTTGCAATTGGACACGTAGTTTTTGTTTCATTAGCAAAAATAGCATTGAAACTGGAAATTTTCATTTTTGGAAAAAACTCACAAGCGACAAAGTTATTTACGTTATTTTGTGATCTGACGAGTAGTCTTCGTTTTAATTGCAAAAATAGCATTGAAACTGAAAATTTTCATTTTTGGAAGAAACTCGCAAGTGACAACGATATGTACGTAATTTTGCGATTAGACGCGTTTTTATGGTTTTAATCGCGAAAATAGAATTGGAAATGAAAATTTTCAATTTTGGAAGAAACTCACAATTG
Source organism: Andricus quercusramuli (assembly GCA_932178445.1). NCBI lineage: Eukaryota > Metazoa > Arthropoda > Insecta > Hymenoptera > Cynipidae > Andricus > Andricus quercusramuli. Next base: position 1,466 of record CAKNXH010060157.1, read on the forward strand.
ACAACGCTATTTACGTTATTTTGGGATTAGACGCGTTTATATCGCTTTAATCGCGAAAATAGAATTGGAATTGAAAATTTTCATTTTTGGATAAAACTCACAAGTGACAACGATATTTACATTATTTTGCGATCAGACGCGTTGTTTTCGTTTTAGTCGCAAAAATAGCATTAAAACTGAAAATTTTCATTTTTTGGAAGAAACTCGCAAGTGACAACGATATTTACATTATTTTGCGATCAGACGCGTTGTTTTCGTTTTAATCGCAAAAATAGCATTAAAACTGAAAATTTTAATTTTTGGAAAAAACTCACAATTGACAACGATATTTACGTTATTTTGCGATTAGACATGTTTTTATCGCTTTAATTGCGAAAATAGAATTGGAATTGAAAATTTTCATTTTTGGAAAAATCTCACAAGTGACAACGATATTTATGTTGTTTTGGGATTAGACGCGTTTTTATCGTCTTAATCGCAAAAATAGAATTGGAATTGAAAATTTTCATATTTGGAAAAAACTCGCAAGTGACAACGATATTTACGTTATTTGGCGATTGGTCCCATAGTTTTCGCTTAATCGCCAAAAACAGCATTGAAACTAAAAATTTTCATTTTTGGAATAAACTGGCAAGTGACAACGATATTTACGTTATTTTGGGATTAGTCGCGCTTTTATCGTCTTAATCGCGAAAATAGAATTGGAATTGAAAATTTTCCTTTCTGGAAAAAATTCGCAAGTGACAACGTTATTTACGCTATTTTGCGATCATGCGCGTACTTTTCGTTGCAATCGCGAAAATAGAATTGCAACTAAAAATGTTTTTTTTTTTTTGAAAAAATCTCACAAGCGGCAACGTTATTTGCTTTATTTTGCGATTAGACGCGTATTTTTCGGTTTAATGGAAAAAAAGCATTGAAACTGGAAATTTTCGTTTTTGGAAAAAACTCACAAGCGACAACGTTATTTACGTTTTTTTGCGATTTGACGCGCAGTCTTTGTTTTAATCGCAAAAATAGCATTGCAACTAAAAATATTTTTTTTTTGAAAAAACCTCACAAGCGACAACGTTATTTGCTTTATTTTGCGATTAGACGCGTATTTTTCGGTTTAATGGAAAAAATAGCATTGAAACTGGAAATTTTCATTTCTGGAAAAAGCTCAGAAGTGACAACGATATATACGTTATTTTTCGATTGGACGCGTCGTTTTCGTTTTTATCGCAAAAATAGCATGCAAACTGAAAATTTTCATTTTTGGAAAGGACCTCAGAATGTCCCTTGTGAGGTCCTTTCTTTGTGAGTTGTCCCACGTTATTTACGCTATATTGCGATTAGACGCGTACTTTTCCTTTCAATCGCAAAAATAGCATTGAAACTGAAAATTTTCATTTTTGGAAGAAACCTCACAAGCGACAACGTTATTTACGTTATTTTGCAATTTGAAGCGTAGTTTTCCTTTCAATCGCAAAAATAGCATTGAAACTGGAAATTTTCATTTTTGGAAGAAACCTCGCAAGCGACAACGTTATTTACGTTATTTTTCGATTAGACGAGTATTTTTCGTTATAATCGCAAAAATAGCATTGAAACTGAAATTTTTCATTTTCGGAAGGAACTCACAAGCACAGACGTCATTTACGCTATTTTGCGAATGGACGCGTAGTTTATGCTTCAATCGCAAAATTGCATTGTAACTGAAAATGTTCACCTTTGGAAAAAACCTCACGAGCGACAACGTTATTTATGTTATTTTGCAATTGGACACGTAGTTTTTGTTTCATTAGCAAAAATAGCATTGAAACTGAAAATTTTCATTTTTGGAAAAAACTCACAAGCGACAAAGTTATTTACGTTATTTTGTGATCTGACGAGTGGTCTTCGTTTTAATTGCAAAAATAGCATTGAAACTGAAAATTTTCATTTTTGGAAGAAACTCGCAGGTGACAACGATATTTACGTAATTTTGCGATTAGACGCGTTTTTATGGTTTTAATCGCGAAAATAGAATTGGAAATGAAAATTTTCATTTTTGGAAAAAAACTCACAATTGACAACGCTATTCACGTTATTTTGGGATTAGACGCGTTTATATCGTTTTGAACGCAAACATAGCATCGAAACTGGAAATTTTCATTCTTGGGAAAAACCCCACAAGAGACAACTTTAGTCACGTTATTTTGCGATTAAACGCATAGTTTTCGATTTGATCGCAAAAATATAATTGAAGCTGAAAATTTTTATTTCCGGAAAAAACTCACAACTGACAACGTTATTTATGTTATTTTGCGATTTTATGCATAGTTTTCGTTTCAATCTCAAAAATAGCATTTGAACTGGAAATTTTCATTTTTGGGGAAAACCTTACAAGATACAATGTTATTCACGCTATTTTGTGATATGACGCGTAGTTTTTGTGTTAATCGTAAAACTAGCATTGAAACTGAAAATTTTCATTTTTGGAAAGATACTCACAAGAGACAACGTTGAATAAGACAAATATATTGTGACATTATATTTCCACGAAAAAGATAAAAATTCTGGTGTTAAGTTTAAAAGATTGAAAATTTGTATTTCTATTTGACATGAGGGACCTGTAAAGTATTACGTAACGCCTTTTCTGTAGAAAGTATAATAAACCAAATCTCAGCATAATAAAATAGGTACATTTTCAAAAATCGAAATTGCAATTTGGAATAAAAAAACAAAAGTACAGTTTCTTTTCATCAATATAACTGAGTGAAAAGAAGGTCATTTTGGTACAGGTAATTATTAATCTATTTTTTTAATGAATTTAGAGCCTTAAATGAACTCTAATGAAATTATGTAATTTTAAAATTAAATAATTTATTTCGAAGATTTAAAAATAATATATAATAGATAATAAATGTAATATTTTACAAATTTCAACTCCTCTGTGCTGATTAAAGGTGACATACTAAACATTTGAAAACTATCACATGTGATTCTGGTAAGATACCACAACTTTTCCACACATACCGGGTTTTCCAAATGAAATAAAGATTTCGAGTTGAAATATATTGTATTTTCAAGAAAGTAGTAGAATTTTCAACCAAAAAAGTTTTATTTTCTAATAAAAGAGATGATTTTGCAAGAAAGTAGTTGATTTTTTAACAAAATTTGTATGACCACTTAGCTATCACGTGATATTTATTCATGTCCTTGGTCCAGATTCGAAAAGTATACTTTGCTCTTGCTTTTATTAATTAATAAATGTTGGGAAAAATTGATTGGATTTTGTGATAGGTTGAAATCAATACTTCAAGACGTTGATTTTGCTGGAAAACCCTGGGATTTCGAGACCATACATTTTTTAAATCGTCCAATAAGATAACTTCAACCTATATGGATTGAACGCCATTTAAATATTCAAAAGGTTGTTATTTGAAGGTCATAGAATCAGTTTCTGCATAGATATTTAAAAAAAAAATTCTTTACTGCGGGGTCAGCTTGTTGCAATAGATTGTCTTTCAAGAACAATTGTCATTATTATGGTTTGTTATAAAGAAATACACTTATATCTTCGTTTTGATCATCATTAAATTTATATCTTTGATTCCAACTTTGATTATCCAACTTCCAAACCCTTGCTTCCTCTCTTTCGCGCTATCTCTGACTTCCCTCTCGGACATTTCTCTCAATTTATTTTCAAACCCTCTGGCAAATCGGCAGAGGACAGAGTTCGGTTTTTCCTTAAATTTATTGATGATCAATTCTTCTAAATCCCGGTCTCTTTTCCCGTCCTTCCAACTATGAACCCCGTCAATCCATCTTTTATCCATTTTTCCATCTAGCCCTTGACAAGCCCATATGTGCATCAAGTTTTCTTCTACTTCCCCACAAATTGCACACGTAGTATCCTCATGTTCCTTCTTCCCTGTCTTTCCTACGATCCAACATCTTCGCTTCGCCCACTTCTTCATTTCCTCCGAACTGGTCCCCTTTTCATCCCAATAATTTTCTCTCCCCAAGTTGGTCTTCCATTTTCTGTATCCACTACAGTAGCTTGAGCTATTTATTTTTGCCCAGTCCAACTGTATTTCCTGATCTATTCTTCTTTCAACTCCCTTAAGCATATTATTGTTAATCTCGTTAGCCCTGCTACCTTCAAAAGCCCAATCCTGCGTCTCTCCATCCCCGACAATTCTGCATGCTTTCTGTGTCCCTTTATCCCATGCCGACGGGTTCCCATTCTTTATTCCCCTCACTTCTTCCTTTAGACATATTTTTGGCCATCTCTCATCACGCATTTGTGACATTTCTGCCATATATCTCGAAGCCCTCACTCTTGCCCCTATCTCTATGCTTCCATTGCCATCTTGAATAACCTTCTGTGTATTTTCTCCATTCCCTCCCTCCTTTCCCACCCCAAAATTTCTACTTCATATAGCCCACCCGCCTTAGCCAGTGTGTCCAGTATATACAGCCTTTTCCCCAGACTATCAAGACCCGTCCTTTTCATGACCCCCAAGCTGCATAAGTGGCTTTTTGGGCTTTTACAGCCATTTTTCTTATGTGAGTTTTATAAGCCCCCCGAGTTGAAAACCAAATCCCAAATATTTGAACTTATCGACCACTTCTACCTCTTTTTCCTTAATTGTCCAAAGTTTTCCCTTTTTTTGCTTCTCCCCCACCCCTTTCTTAAAATCATTTTTTCTTTCTTCTTTACATTTATCTCTTGCTAATTTTGTTTACGTATCGTTTCAAGCTTCTAATAATTCCTGCTAAACCTTCTGCTCTGTATGCCACTAATGCCAAGTCATCAGCAAATTTTATTCTAAAAATTCTCTTATTTTTTTATCAACAGGACGGTGATAGGAAAGAAGAAATATAAGAGGAACTCCTATATTCCTTCTGTCCCAATTCTCCTCGATCTCATTCACAAAAATTTTGAATAGAGATGAACTGACAAGACACCATTGTCTAACCACTCTTTTTGTAGTGAAGCTCTCTGTTATTCCCTGACCAGTTATTACCTCATTAACCTTTTTTGCATATATCCCCTCTACCATTCCTCACATTAGGCCTCTAATCCCAATTTTCTTCAGTTTTCCGATGAGAATCTTCATGTCATGTTCTGTATGGAAAGCTTCCTGAAAGTCAACGAAAATCCCATACAGCTTTCCTCCTTCTCCGTTGAGTTTATTATCAATTAGAGAATTTAGGAAGAATACGTGATCTCTCGTTAACCTACAATCCCTGAATCCCGCTTGGCCTTCCCTTATTAATCCTTTCTTTTCTAGCCCAACCCTTAATCTTCTATCCATGATGGTTGCTAATATTTTCTATCCTATGTCTAATAAAGAAACTCCTCTGTAATTCCTGGTATCATCTTCTTCTCCTCTCTTATATATGGGGTATATTCTTGCTTTCTCCCACCCATTTCCAACTTGTCCTCCTTTCCAATACCCATTCAGTATTTCATGCATTTCTATTAACAAAACTGCCGGTAATCCTATTATAAATTCTGCCGTAACTCCGTCTTCCCCAGCTGATTTTTTCCTTTTCAAATTTTGTATTACTTTCGCTAATTCCTTCCTAGAGATATCCTCGTTTAATTCCTCCTCATCTTTATCCAACTCTATTCTCACTCCTTTCTGCGTTCTCGTTGGCTCCCCTCCCCCTCCCACTTGCGGCTTATCCTTCCCCTCTTCCATCTCTTCCTCACCCGCTCCTAGTAGTTGCTGAAAATGTTTTTTTCGTTTCTCCGTTTGAATTTTCTCTCCCTTTCTCTTCGCTCTGTTTCCCGGTCTAAGCTCACCTATTGATTTCCAGAACTGCCCAAACTCCTACTGTCTCTTATTTTTGTCCATTTATATTCATTGTCTTCTTTTCTTTTCTCAGCAATGCGCTTCTTCAGGTTGTTACGCTCTTCCAGCCATTCCTCTCTTTCTTCAGTCCTTTTCCACTTTATAAATTTCTTCAACTCCTCCCAAACCCGTTTCTTTAGCTCCCCTATCCCATCTTCGGTCCCATTCCCTCCTTTTCCCCCTACCTCCATTATTGCCCCAAATACTGTATTTTTTCGTCATTCCTTCCATCTCAGATGCTTTCTTGAGGTTTTCCTTGAACCTATCACATCTACTCTTCCATACCCCCCCCCCCCCCTCAACCCTCTGTCTCTTTTCTCTCTTCCCATAATTTTATCGTTTTTTCTTTAAACTCTTCAGCTTTTTCGTCATCCCATACTAATTTTTCAACAAATTCCGTATTCTCCCTCCTTTTTCCCCTCTGCTCTCTTCATTAGTAGATGTTCAGACTCAGTACGTGTCATTATCTCCATTTCTTTGACATGCCCAACTCCTTATGTTTCCGCTTCTAATATATAGTCTGTAACCGAACCTCCGTCCTCTCCAATGTGCGTCCATTTTCCTTTTCTATCTCCCCTTACTTTCCCATTTAGTAGTCTTAACCTTGTTCTTCACAGATTTTCGAAAGCTTTTTACCCTCACTATTCATCATACTATCCTCCGACTTCCTCTCTTTACAATAACTTCTCGCCGGTTTGTTACATCAAATTCTTCTACTCCTTGCTCAGACCCTATTCTCGCATTCCAATCCCATATTATAATTACCCGCTCCCCTTCAGCTTACAAATCTTCCACTACTTTTTACAATTTTTTACCAATTTTGCCATAGCCCTCATTGCCATATAAAGTAACAATATTATTTCTTACCCCTCTACCCCATAAGAAATTGTCACTTATAATCAAGCCATATGCCCATTCCTTTATTTCAATTTTCTCACTCATACTCTTATGTATACTAATTGTCCCCCCTTCGCCCTACCTTTCTTTTTCATTTTTACCGCCGCCTTAGTCTTCCACCCGTAGTCTCTGTCCAGTCCTTCGATGAAGTCTTTCTCTCAGCCTGCCTCTATCCATGTCTCCGAAATTATTATCTTGTCGAATTTCTCCAAAAAATCCCAAACACCTTTCATCTTCCTTCGTCCTGCAATGTTCCACAGAACTCCTCTGATGGCTCCTTCGCCTTCCTCGGAAAAACTTAGTTTCTATCTCCTTTTTTTCTTCATTCCATACGAATTCTTCATTTTCTATTCTCCATCGTATGTGGATTCGAGCCCCTTATACCTCGCCTATCTTGTCTGACTTCGACTGTTGATCTATTCCTGAACCTGCTTTTCCCTTTCTGGAAAATCATCTTCCACATTGATCCTGGTTCCCCTTAATTTGTGCTTATCAGTCATAAGGTTCCTCTTGTTGCCCACGTCATAAGTTTGACTAAAGTTACTTCTGCAATCCCCTTCATTTTTTCTATCAGCATTCTTACTCCTGTGATGTCTTCGATGGTACTGCTGATATGCTTATCTAGGAGTTTTCCTCGAGACCTGAAGCCTCTCACAATGATCCAGTTCTTCCTTTTCCTCCTTTCGTCCTTTCTCCAAATCAGCTCCCCGTCTTGAAAAAAATCCGGCTTGTGTTATTCCGAACCCCATCAGTCTTCCTTCTATTTGAAATATCCTCATTCTGCTCTCACTGGCTATTCCCCTTCTTTTGCTTCACTCGTGCAGATATATCTCTTGTATTCCTCTGATTCCCACTTTTTCCTACACTATTGTCCTGACTCTTTTTTCTTTCATCACTCACAATTGACTCTTCTCTTGTCCTCAAAATTCTCTAGTCTCTTCTTTATATCATCCAGTTCCGGTTTGATCCTTTTTCCCCACCAACTCGCCATTTTCCTTCCTATCAAGGTTTCTAAATACGAATCCTTCTCATCTTCACGTACTCTTTCTTCTGTTCCCTTTTTCTCACCACTCTCTTGCTCAATTTCTTCCCTTCTCGTATCGTTTAATCCACTGCTCTCCTTGTTTTGCGTAATTGTCACTTCCGTAGGTAGACCCATCTTTTCTGCCCCTTGTTCTAACTGTTCACTTTTATGATCTACCGAATCCCGATCAATCCCATTTTCCTCGATTTGTTTATTTGAACTCTGCTTCTGTTCCACCACCAGCGAGCGAAGTAACACCTCTCTGGTTTTGTGAGGGTCTTGCTCGTTTGAATTTTCCTCTGTTGTTGATTCTGTCCCTTCTTACTTTTCTAAGAACTCCTCCATGTTCCATGCACTTTTCTTGTCCCCCATCTTGCTTATAATGTCTTTTTTCGGTCTGCCACGTGACCCCCTTTTTTTTCCTTGATCAGGGTCTTTTCTCTCTCAGCCGGTTCCTGCATTTTCCTTTTCATTTTCCCGCTGATTTGCATAGCCGTTGTTCTTGTTGTTGTTCATGTTGGACGTTGTTACATCTGATCTAACGTTATACGGTCCTGACATTTGCGATTCAAAACTTTCCCGCGGAAAAACGACCACTGTGTGCTACACTGACTGCACACTGCACACTGCTCTACCCCTGCTGGATCACACCAGCACTTGCTTTTTATCCCCGCCAATTTGCTTCCTAACCTCTACCATACACTGAATGCCCAAATACTTCCAAAGACTTCCCAGCTTTTCACTCCATTCCCTTTTGAGATAACACTCACAAGTACACTTCCCCTCGCTGCCTATCAATAATTTCGATAACTGGTCATGTCCGATCCCAAATTGCTGCTTTATTGTGTAAATTTCTCTGAGATTGTCGCGGGACGTGTACTCCGATACCCGTTCAAGCCGGAAGTCCAGGTGAAATATAATTTTTTAGTTACTATACCTACCTTATGCCATGAGCATGCTAATTTTTCAGGTGGACCTGTGATGAAAGCTACTATCTTGAAAATTTATCCTACTATATTGAGATATTTTCTGGCGTGCTTAATGTAACTTGTATCTTAGGTTCATAAAAAGGTGCGACCTTATATACCACGTTATACCTACATTATTAAGAGTTTTACACCATGGACACCGTTATTATTTCAATCCAGTTTATGAGGTACTTAGATAAAAAACTTGATGATTTCACACGTCTTCTGATCACTTATTCGTTTAACAATAAAAATATGGCTTCATTGATGTATCATACCTCCAATATTGTAGGCGCAACAGTGGGAGTCCGTAACCCATACGTGGCGCGTCCCCGGATGGCGGATAGGGGAATACTCGCTGGAAACAGAGGGTAGGGCTGAAATAAAATAGGCCCCGCGGACCAAACAGACTGGGTGAAGGACACACCGAAAAAAAACCACGACCGCTTCCTGTTGCGGCCCTGTACCGAGGATTTCTGCTGAATACGGTTACACTACTCAATAAGCAGTCGCAGGCAAGAGTCCAGGGATGGTCCCGTATTAAAAACCTCCAAGCCAAGGCGTTAATCCACTATGCCGAAGGCTGCGTGGCACCAGGGGAGTGGTGTCGCTAACGGTATCTCTAGGATACCAGGTCGCCTTCTAGAGTATGCAGACCTCACCCCCGCATGCCGGGCTCTCCGGGGGTGGAACCTTATTTCCCTAGCTACTCGTGGGAATTCCAATGGCGTCTAATACAAATTTAAACAGGAATATATGTAAGGAGTTGGAGGGAGATCTGGACGTAGTGGAGAAGTTTGACAAGAGTCAAAAGACTAATGCCGAACAGGATATAATGGATGCGAACAAGAATGTAGAGCAGGGTCAAAGACTCATTGACGAACTCAAAGAGGTGCTGGAGGAGATGCAGAAATTCTGCAACTCTAAACGAAATATGTTCATGCCCATTAGGGATGGACTGGAAAAGGCGCGGAGAGTGACGGGGAAGCTGGAATGGAACGTGCGGTTCATAGACGCAAATTATAAAGACGCGATAAAGTACGTTGGAAAGGAGGCAGGAAAAAAGAACCTGCAGAATGTAAGAAATATGAGAGAAGACACGAGCCAGAGCGGGCCTCAAACTGAAGAAGCCGTGGAGGCTCCCACTACCCAACTTGGGAAGCGCGAAAGGGAGCCTTCAATGAGTCCCATTGAGGCAAACGCAGTCAAACAGAGGGTGAAGAACCCGAGGATTCGCAATACTATTGTGGCGTCCTCGACCCTAAAGGGTGAGGATGTGGAGGGAACCACTCCTGCACCCGCACCCACGAAGAAGGAGAAACAGAGGAGAGCTCGACCCGAGGTGGTCCTGATAAGACCAGCCGAGGGTTCGAGCTATGCCGTGGTCCTCAGGAACCTCAAACAAAAGGTGAAGCCGGACACCCTTGGTGTAAATATCAGGGGTGTCAGGCAGACCCGTAGGGGAGAGGTTCTTGTGGAGGTAGGGCCGGCTGCGGATGGCAGATCAAAGCTGTCCGCGGCCATCAAGGATGCCGTAGGGATTAAGGGGAGCAGGCATGACCTCGTTCCCCGCATCGAAGTCGAGGTCCTGGACCTCGACTCAATCACAGATGCAGAGGATGTGGAGGCTGCTGTCCGAAAACACTTCGGAAGGGCAGCAGCTGGAGAGTTAAAGGTGTCCATGACGAGGAAGGCCTTCAGAGGTAATCAGAGGGCCTACGTCGAAATGAAAGAGGATCTGGCGAAAAGAGTCCTCCGCACGAGACATCTCAAAGTGGGGTGGGTATCCTGCCGTGTGCGGAGGAAGACAGAGTGTATACGGTGTTACCGCTGCCTGGGATTTGGTCATATGGCGGCGGGATGCAGGGGGCCGGACCGGAACCAGGCCTGCTGGAGGTGCGGCAAGGAGGGCCATAGGGCTACGGCATGTGAAAGTACGCCGCAGTGCTACCTCTGCGCCGCCAAAGAAAAGAAACCCCGGACCGACCATCTGCCGGAAACAATGCGGTGCGCGTCGTTCAGGGAGGCCGCCTCTTCGAAAAAGCCGGATGAACGACGCAAGTAGCAGATCATACCCAACCAAGATGCCGAAGGCCGACGATCCCGGGTTGTGGTACCACCACACCACTGAGGACGATGCGTGCATCTTGATTGGGAGAGAAGTGTTGAGATGCCAAGCTGGGTGAAATAGATGGAAGTCGAAGCACGACTTAATGGCCTTACCCCATGTTCCTGAAGTAATGCGAAAGCGGATTCCGGGAACATGGGTTGGCGGGAAGAGGAGGTGAGTTCAGTGGGTATTACCGTGTTTAGGTCGAGTCCCACACTCAGTGCGTATATGCATTCTCACCTCCTCTACAAAAAAAAAATAAATATTGCAGGCGAGCTCTTTGTCTTTATCAGATTTCAGGGTTATTTTTAAGTAGCGGTATGATCTGCTTTCGAATTTCATTCCATTTTCCGGAAAGCAGATTCCATTTTTCAGGAAGGAAAGCATTGAAGTCAATGTTTATCTCTAAATCAAACACGAACAAAAAATTTGACAGTAATGAAAGTAAAATAAAAATATGAAAAATATGTATAACTTTGATTTGATTATAATTACCAATTCCGAGCCTTTGGTTAAACCCAAACACCTATACTTCTAAAAGTAATCAGAGGCTTGTGTTTTGTTGTTGATTAGGATATGTCTCCTCAGTTCATACGTCTTGGTCCACTCTTCTACAACTTTATTCAACGGTTCTATATACTGTTCCAACCAACTTAAGTGTTCTTCTAATTCGTCTGAGGAGGAAAGGCTTCTGTTCATGAAATCGTTACCGCCGGTGTGGGGAAGCGAGGGATCAGCACACTCTCAATTTAAAGCTCCGTCAATCGACCGAAAGAAGGGTCCGAGTTATCATTCAAGACAACTGTAATATGAATATTACGAATGGGTTTCACTTACTTGAATTCTTGTTGATTTTAATCCAATTAACTGTATATCAATTTTGATACCTTACCAACTGGTCGTCCGAATTTGAATCCCCGAATCCGACTTACGGGCTATCTTAATTGCATCAAAAAAATTGTTTTAGTTTGGTTAAGAAATTAGAGCAGATGTAGGCTCCGGGAGTGACGACCACGATTGCTCTTCTAGAACAATCGATCCCGACGCAACTGGAGGTATAATTCTTCAAACTCGTCACTTCCTACATCACCAGTAGACGATCGAGTCGGGAAAATCACTTCACAAAATGATAATCAAAGAAACTCGAAGAAAGTCTTCAGAAAGGTCAAGATCGAACTGCGCAATCAAAAAAAGGAGGAAGGAAACCCCTATTCAAGCGATACACACGCTGCTACCTGCCTCCCCACTCCAGCGGAAAGAGAAAATCCAAACTCCAAACCTGATTGAATCCACAGGGGATATAAATATTGGGGAAAAACACTATTATTCGAACCTGAAAGAGTCTCCAACGAGAAAAACAAAAATCAAGAAAGATAATTATTAACAGCAACAAATATTATTTATATGCCTGTCTATATCAATGCAAAGGCTGTTTTGAAAGAGATATAAAAGTGGTATTAATAATGCAAAAGTACCTTGTAGTTCAAACCGTATCGGCTGCCGTGCAATATTTTGCAGTATAGGTTTTTTATCTTTTAGAAGATCTTCTTGGCGCGTAACATCCTTCACGTGGTTGAAATTTGCCCATAGCTTTCCAGTAGCTAATTGTAAGGTGGAAGTATTTGTACCCAGACCTTTGTGATTGCTAGAATATCTGTTTCAAACACAGCAATATTCTGCCTGAGTTTAGCCAAAAATCGACCTGGCCTGTTCGTTTTAATAGAATTAGTAATTCTACAAGAAATGCTTCAATCTGAAAATATTATTTATCTCCACCATAATTGATATATAAGATTTTTAAATAATGAAAAAATTGAAAAATTCAAAATTATTTTATAAAAAATCATTTTTTCTATAATTGGCGAAAAAGTGCCAGTTTTTCCATCTGTTTTTGATGTAAAAAGTGACCGATTCTCGGGTCGATGACGTGGCGCATGCGCAGTGCCGAGCTTTCCGGGCAACAGTGAAAAAAGTGGACGGACACTTTCTATTTCTATTTTCCGACTCCGTCCCTAACCTAAAACATCATCAGTTTCTCCGAAAATACGGTGTTATTGTTGCGTCAATCGACAAAAAATTGCCTTCTTTTTACAGAAAAAACAGGTAAACAAAAACTAGCACTTTTTAAACAAATTATAGAAAAAATATCGTGTCCCACACATTGAAAAAGCGACGATTTAAAACTCGTGTGATATCCAACCTCGCTCCACTTGGGTGGCTAACTTCACACTCGTTTTAAATCTCTCGCTTTTTCAACTTGTAGCACAATATATACTATTATACAATTAAAAATGTTAAGAACGCTGTAAAAAGTGAATGGCTAAATTTGCCATTTTGTCGTGCATCATTTGAACTCTGAACGCATTTTTCCTGGGATTCAAGTGTAAGCCCACACTTGTAGTTATTTACTACAAGAAACTATCCACCTAGAAACACTACCCGAATCGGGTAGTGTCACGCCTACCCCGAAAGGGAAATGGCTTAATGGCATACATACATACAATAAATATCACAACTTAAAATGTCCACGTTTATTATATTCCTTGCACATAATTTAATGTCAAATGGTAACATTTACTAAATTCCAGGAAAATTCCATTCAGATTTTGAATGATGCACGATCAAATGGCAAAGTTAGCCATTCACTTTTTTACGTGAATAAACTTTTTTTCTATGAAGGTAGTTTCATAAAATTACGATCTTTAAATCCATAAAAGTACTTCCCTTATTAAGAAAATTAAAAACATTTATTCTATCTACAAAACTTTGTTCCAAATTCTAATTGTAAATCTTAAATTCTTCAGGAATATAATACAATACATAATAACTTTCTTAACTTCGAAATTTCATCTCCAAAGTTACTAATATCTGAGGACAGGTAATGATCAATATAAACAATAAATAAAAATTACAATGATCGCATATAAAACACACGATGTTTCGACAACGAGATTACACGCACAACTGTTTGCAGTGGCGGATTGGCCATAGGTTGGGATGCGGGAAACCTCGCCGGCGCACAGTGGGGTGAAATCCGAAATCGAGGTTCAAAATGACATTTAGAACGCAATTTTGCACCGATTTTAGTTTTCTTTTTTCTAAATAACTCAGAACTAAATTCTTAAAAAAATGGTGAGAGTAGATTTTTTATTTTTTGATCATTTCATTTTTATGTCAATGCAAACAACGAAAAAAATGTCGATTTTTTTAATTTTATTTTTTATCTTCTAGATAAAATTTTTCTTATACGTTTCGTCCCTTGAGTTTAGTGCGCAAGAGTATTGGAAAGATAAAAAAATTGTTAACTTGCATGTTCAATTGTTATAAACAAATTGTGTCAACAAATAATCAACATTAGAGGTTATTCGCCTTTTAAATATATTTCTGCCCTGCAATCGCTAGCTTTTATCGTTAGAATAATGCTTTGATATGAAAATTTAAGATTTCTTGTTATTTGTTTATTTTATAAACAAATGCACATTTTGGGCGATTTTAAGCGAAAAGAAATCATTTTTTCTTCTGACCTTGCTGAAATTACATTGCCAATGATTTTTTCTGGAAAAACGTTTCTAACACACCAATATTTGTTTATTTCATAAACAAATGTACATTTTAAGGTATTTTAGGTGAAAATAAACCGCTTTTTCTTCTGTATTTTCTGAAATTATGTTGGCAATAACGTTTGCTGGAAACTTTTTTCCCACCCATCAATATTGGTTTATTTTATAAACCATTTAAGTAAGCAAATGTACATTTTTGGTGTTTCTCAGCGAAAAGAAAAGAAGCGTGGGAAAAAAGTTTCCAGAAAACGTTATTGCCAATAGCAATCAATAGCTCGATAGCTTCTGGATCAAGGATTCTTTCTGTATTTTCCCACTTTTCTCTCAAATGTGCCAAATGTGCATAAGATGAGATCAATAACTTGTGGATCAGATCAATGTTGGTTGCATGCCAGCTGAATTTCCGCGTATGATGCTCACGAATTCGCTTGAAATCTTTATTTCTTGCCTCTTGAGCCTCTTCCGACACTAAAATAGCCTAGGATGTGCATTTTTTTATATAATTTGTTTATGAAATATAACAATAATGATGGGTTATAAACTTTATTCCAGAAAAAATCATTGACAATGTTATTTCAGCAAGGTCAGGGGAAAAAATTATTTATTTTCGCTTAAGAATCACCCAAAATATACATTGGTTTATATAAATTGTTTATAAAATAGACCAATATTGATAGGTGGGGAGAAAGTTTCCAGAAAACGTTATTGCCAATATGATTTTAGGAAATACAGAAGAAAAAACGGTTTATTTTCACCTAAAATACCCTAAAATGTGCATTTGTTTATATAATTTGTTTATAGAATGAACAAATATTGATGAGTAGGAAAAAAGTTTCCAGAAAACATTATTGCCAATATAATTTTAGCTACGTCAGAAGAAAAACGGTTCATTTTCACCTAAAATAGCCTAAGAGGTGCATTTGTTTATATAATTTGTTTATAAAATATACAAATATTGATGGGTTACAAACTTTTTTTCAGAAAAAATCATTGGCGATGTAATTTCAGCAAGGTCAGAAGAAAAAATTACTTCTTTTTGCTTAAAAACACCAAAGATGTAAATTTGTTTATATAAATTGTTTATAAAATAAAACATTATTGATGAGTGGGAAAAAAGTTTCCAGAAAACGTTAATGCCAATATAATTTTAGAAAATGCAGGAGAAAAAACGGTTTATTTTCACCTAAAATACCCTAAAATGTGCATTTGTTTACATAATTTGTTTATGAAATAAACAAATATTGATGGGTTAGAAACTTTTTCACAGAAAAAATCATTGGCAATGTAATTTCAGCAAAGTCAGGAGAAAAAATGATTTCTTTTCGCTTAAAATCGCCCAAAATGTGCATTTGTTTATATAATTTGTTCATAAAATAAACAAATTACAAGAAATCTTAAATTTTCATGTCCACGCATCATTCTAAGGATAAAATCTAGCGATTGCAGGGCAGAAATATACTTTAAAGGCGAATGACCTCTAATGTTGATTATTTGTTAACACAATTTGTTTGTAACAATTAACTATGCAAGTTTACGATTTTTTCATCTTCTCGATACCCTTGCGCATTAAACTCAAGGGACGCGACGCATAAGAAAAATTTTATCTAGAACATGAAAAATAAAATTTAAAAAATCGATATTTTTTCCGTTGGAATTTAATTAAAATGGTACTCCGTAAACATATCGTACTCTATAAGCTAGTTAATCATCAACACGTAACATCGTACATGAATTCCAAATTATACTTCCAAAGCAAATAAAAGTTTTGTGAGGATTAATTTGTTTGTCCTTCCAGGATTCGTAACGATGCAAAAAAAATTGTATTCTCTTGCATCTAACAGAATTTTTTCTGATTATATAAAGCGTCAGCAATGTATTAATTATCTGCGTTTATCAAACTATAAATAGTTCAAAATTATTTCGTAAAACTTTAAACGTTTCAACATATTATTGTGTAAACGAAAGGATTTAAAATTCTTTTTCTATAAATTAACAGGTCAATCCGAGTTTGGATTTATTCGGATTCATTTGGACTGAAAATTTGGTTCGGATTGAACTGAATTGAGGTCGGATTAATTTCTTAGTATATTAATAAATTTTCTTCTGGAGAGATTAAGATCGAGATTAACAGTTTTTCGCATAATTGTTGGAAATTGTATTTTTAAATGTCGCATTCCGTAGTTTTAGCTTTCTCTTCTGTACTGCGCTCAGCTTAGGTCCCACGTAGGGCCATATTTCTGTCAATCAGCTGGCCGATGCGACGGTCGGACCGACGAAGGCACTTTCGGTTAATACAGGCCTAGAGAAGGCATTTTCCCTTATGCTTGTCATCTTTGCTACCCTTGACAATTAGCTGCAGCGAACTGCACTGTCCATTCTTCAGTCGTGCGACAGCCTCCGCAAGGGTAACTGCGTTTACTCGGTTGTCGCCTTATTTCAGCTTACTCTAATCATCTGTATTTTTCTTTGTGTTTATAATAAATTATACTATCTGCTGAATCGATTGAGTTTACTTTGCTTAAGCTTAAGTATTTAAATTCAATAGGTTATGGGCCCAGCACGCTTCCACTGCGCCATAGTATAATATTATTACAAGCCGCGCCGGTCAAGTGAAAATCAGTGATTGATTTCTGTTTGAAGTGCTTAAATTCTGTGTTCAAAGCAAGTGAATACGATGTCTGACAAAGATATTGTAGAAATCGCAAAGCTCGATGAGAGCAATTTCACTATATGGAAGTTCGGAATTGTGATTGCGTTAAAATCCAAAGGGTTATTCGGCTTTGTGGAGGGCACAGAAGAAAAACCCGATACGGATAAACCAGCCGCTTTGAAGGAATGGGAGAAGCGATCAAACCAAACGTTGATGATGCTGCTTGGTTCGGTCAAAAAAACTCTACATTACAATTTGATGAGTTGCTATACGCCTGTGGAAATGTGGAAGAAAATCCAGACTCTTTACAGTGACTCAAGTGTTGACGCGATACAGGATGCGTGGGAAAAATTTTTTTCGTTTAGGATAAATGAAAAAGAATCTATCGCAGTGCAGATAGAAAGATTCGAGTGCATTTGCAAGAAACTAGATGACGCGGGTGATAAACCGTCGGACAAGAAAATTCTAAATAAATTGCTGAGCAGTTTGCCTGCGAAGTTTGCTTATTTTCGCGTTGCGTGGGAGTGCACTCCGGAACCGGAAAGAAAAACTGAAAACCTAGTTTCTAGATTGCTCCGAGAAGACAAGCGTTTATCTGAAGATGAAGTGTCGACGCTCGCGCTTCACGTGCAAAAAACTTCAATACAAGGCCCGCAGAAAAAGAAAAAGTCTAAGAAGGACGATATTACTTATTTCATTTTTTAAATATAATTATCACCAGCTAGCCTATGTTATATCATGCAAAAGGATGATGCAGAGGATTATTGAACTGAAGATTGGTAATTTGGTGGGGTATCACCCTTCTACTGGCTTCAAGATCGAGCACCTACTAAGAATAGGAGCGAGTACGGAGTCTCACGCGATTACCCACGCCCGACTCTGAGTCCGAGTGATGATCAATGTTTCCCAGTCCCCAGTCGAAATTACTTTCCAAGTACTTCCGGGCCTCCGCTCCATCCTCAAGACGCTCCTCTTCAGCTTCCGAATCGCGGATTTCGAGCAACATCCTGTTTAGTTCCGCCAGCTCCTCTGGACCACTCGGTTCATCTTCCGGGTCCTCTACATATTTCTGAAGGTGGCAGGGATGATTCCAGCCCGCCAATCTTCCTTCTGGCGATGCCAGTTTATAAATGTTGACTTAGATTACCTCCACCACAATGAAGGGGCCATCTCGATTGTCTCAAGAAAGATTGGTCTTGAAACTTACTCATAAGTTCCCTCAAGTGCTTCAATCTCGCCATCCGAGATGTTCAGACTTGAAGGTCAGGTGGTGACGACTCGGCCTCCCCCTTCCTTAAACTGCGAATAGTTTCTCGTGGACGGGGCTCCCGACCCAAATTTAGAAACGCTGGAGTCACTCGGACAGGGCGGGCTGATAGATTGCTGCGTCTTGGCAGAGGCACCTGACCATTAGCCCGTTCTTCCGACAGTCTGCTACACCTTTTCTCGAAGTACTTTGTTCATACATCTCTCTTCACACAGGCCGAATTCTTCGAACAATCCTGTCATTCAGGATAGGTGTAAAGATCTTATACAGCGTGTTCAAACAAATGATTGGACTGTAGTTCTCTGGGTTGGACAAGTCGCCTTTCTTTGGTAGGAGTTTAGTGCGTCCTAACACCAGCCACTGTGGACTGAGTGTCTTCGAATTTAAATAGGAGGTAAAGATGCAGGCCAACTGTCGGCGTGTAAAAGTAAACTTCTTCCACTATAAATTTTTGGTACCATCTAGCCCTGCAGCGGAAAAGTTCATCGTGCCCCTAAGTGCTTTCATCACCTCTTCGGCAGTGATTCATGGAAATTCCTTCTCAGATGTTATGAGGTTGTCGCAAAGCTCTCTGAAGCGGATGATATTATCAGTATCTTCTTTCAACTCCAGTGTTTTCGGAATCTTCTATACCTACCTCCTAAAAGTCTCTGCCTCGTTGAGGTGGATTTTTGACAGAAACAGGAAAATCACTGGAAAGGATGCATCAGCAAAAAACGGTGCCGTTTGATTGTCAGTAACTTTGACTTTTTCAGTGTTTGTGGTAGATCCTCAGTTCTTGGACGTATTTTAGCCTTTTGATCCATCGTCGGTTTTAGCCTTCGATTTTATTCAGCTAAAGCTGATGGTCCAGGGGCCTGACTTATCCAAGATATCCCCACGATGGGAGGCATCCATTTTAGCCAGATCTTGGGATTTAGGCGGAACCAGGATGTTAATGTTCCTCCTTGTCCTGGAATCGCTATAAATTTGAAGGGGTGCCTGCTTTCTGCGGTTGGTCCTAATGTCGCTTCCTTCTCTACATCTGCGGCTTGTTCATGCAGCTATTATGTAATTGCTCTGCGTTCATATCCAGTTTTTGGAAGGTAGCCAGCTTTATTTCGTGAAGACTGTTGCGAAACGTGCTGAAGCTCTGGGTGTTTCTGACACCACATAATGAGCATACATGCCAGAAAGCCTTCGCGGGAAGGGATAATGCTGTCATCGTAACAGTTCAGCAAGTTATCCTTAAGTCGATTCGTCCACTCAATGTGAGAGCTTTATCGGTTCGACTTCATGTTTCCATCTAAGTTATTTTCAGTTACCCGAAATCTAGGGTGATCGGCACTGTTTGCCGACCCATGGTCGGGTGCTCCGCGCATTCAATCGTTTCGAACCGCATCAACATTTTTTCTGTGATTCCGTGGTGTTATCATTGTTTCCGCGAGCAGCTAGGGGAATATTTCGTCCATTCTTGTGGAGCCAGTGATGCCAATACTGGCGCCTTTTGCTACTGCGATTGCGTTCGTGCCTCGCACTGGTTGGCCGCAGTTGGAGCGCGATTCAAAATTGGAGTTAAAAATAATTCTTCTGATCTAAATAGATAATTATTGAAAAATGCACAAGAATGTATATCAATTGTACAACTTCTGATTCTAGACTTCTGAAATGAAATGTTTTGTGAAATATAAGTTATTCTTTGGAAGACAAGGAAAATAAACTGTCATTAAAAAAATATATGTGTGATAAATTTTTTTCTTGTCTAAAATCAGAAGTTGTACAATTTACATACATTCTTGTGCACTTTTCAATAATGATTTATTTTGTTTACAAGAAGGGTTTTTAATTCCAATTTTGAACTGCGCGCCAACTGCGGCCAACCAGTGCGCGGCCCGAACGCAAGCGCAGTAGCAAAAGGTGCCAGTATTGGCATCACTGTGTGGAGCCCCGCATGCAAGGATAAAAATTCATACTCTGAGAGGTCGAACGGTAACCCAGAGTCACCGTTTAAGACAGCTTACCCAGGTGCCATTCCGCTTTCGGCACGGTTATTACGCCTCCACTTGGGGGGTTTTTCCTTCGAGACCATCCCTGGACAATTGTGCGCGACTGCTTAATAATTATTATAACCATATTCAGCAGAATATGACCTAAGAATGCTTCGGGCGGCTTTGTCATGAGCCCTTCGGTTCGATTCCAAAAAAATCGAAACTGAAACCAAATATATATATATATATATATATATATATATATATATATATATTCGGTTTTGGTTCCTTGGAGATGAAACCGAAGGGCCTATGACGAAGCTACCGAACGCGTCCTCGGGTTGCGGATAGAGGGTCCCTGTACCAAGGGTTTCTGCTGAATATGGTTACAGTAATGAATAAGCAGTCGCGGACAATTGTCCAGGGATGGTCCCGAAGGAATAACCCCTAAGCGAAGGTGTCACCACCGTGCCGAAAGCTGAATGACACCCAGAGCACTCGCACTTTTCGCGTCAACGTCTGCGAAACCATGCCGAACAACTCTGAAAAAGGGGCTATGTAAGCGGAGCGCCTACTCTACCGCATCCAGAACAAGTCGGCAACAGAGAAAGAGTGGCGACACCGAGACCAACCGCGAACAGGCATCCAATAGACGAAGAACGATGCTTCAGGACTCGGAGAAACATCAACATTAAGGTTTCTCTTAAGCCCAAAGATCTGACTGAACTGGATGATGAGCTTCGTGAAGATTTTTCCGAAGAATCCGACCTCTGGATTATCAATTGTGGTGTGTACAATGCACCGAGAACTTTGGCAGATGTAAACCCTAAAACAAAATCAACGGTTGATCATAAGAGCAAAAGACGAATGCATCAACTCAGCACAAAGATAGGCTGGGCAAGACAGTATGCGTCCCGCATTCAGTGTGTGATTGACTACATAACATCCGGCAGGACTTTCACTGCCAAGGTTCGAAAGTTCCCGCGTGAACTGCGGATCCGTCATCACACAATCAACAAGTCAAAGCTACTGACCATCAGGCAGCATGTTGTTGAGAGAATACGAGTACTATCTAACGCTAAGAGAAGTCTAGAGCGGAGGGAGAGGTGGGTCAGAGAAAATCAACAGTTTTTTTCTGACCCATCTCGACTCTTTCAAGATCCTATCGATGGCCTGGATTGATTACCAGAAAGCTTTCGATTCAGCCTCCCATAGACTTATCATCTGTCTGTTGGAAAGCTTAAAGGTTCATCCACACATCGTAAGGTGCATAGAGAGATTAATACCGCTTTGGAAAACCAGATTTACTATCTCATCTGGAAAACATCGTGTGATCACTAACAGTGTCACCCATCAGAAAGGTGTGTTTCAGGGCGACTCCATGAGCCCTCTTCTCTTTTGCCTCACATTATTGCCACTGTCTCTCGCACTTCGCCATTCCGAAGGGTACCTCCGTGGCGAACCGGGAGATCGAAAGCATAAGGCCACTCATGTATTTTACATGGACGATCTCAAGATCTATGCTAGAAATAAAGAGAAACTACATCAAGCTCTCAAAATTGTCAAACGGTATTCTCAAGAGATTGGAATGGAGTTCCGGTTAGATAAATGCGCCACGGTTCATTTGAAGGAAGGAAAACTTAATGGCATTCCCGAAGACCCTGAGCTCGTCGACAGAAGCGCTATACGACACCTTAGCGCTGGAGAGACCTATGCATACCTGGGCGTGCCACAGAGCCGCATTCAGGACGTGACATCTATAAAGGATACTCTCCGAAGCAGATACAAACGTCTCATCCTCCAGATTTAGTCTTCCGAACTGTCGGCTCAGAACAAAGTATCTGCAACGAACATGCTTGCCGTCCCGGTAGTACTCTATTCCTTTGTAGTGGTTCCATGGACGAAGGACGAGCTCAGATCCCTTGATATCGGGACGCCTAAGGTTTTGCACATGAACAATAGCATGCACCTTAAGTCTTCTGTTCCGCGACTTTACATCTCACGCCGCCTGGGTGGTCGTGGAATATTGAATCTTGAATGTCTTCACAATAGGATTATTCTGGGTACAGCACATATAGTTGCAAATGGACAAGACCCTCTTCTTAAAATAGTCAGGAAAAATGAATACTCCTGAAGGCCCAGATTAAAAAAGCACAGGAGAAAAACTTCGGCGAAGACCTCCTCGACAAGAGGATGCACGGCATCTTCCACAGAAATGTGGAGGATCAGTCGATGTCGTATGAGCTAACGTATGCTTTCCTTAAATCATTCGGATTGAAGTCGGGCACGGAGGGTTTCATTTTGGCATGTCAAGACGGTGTCATTTCCGCTCTAGCATACCGTCGGCACATTTTGAGCCAAGTTATTTCCGATGATAGCTGCAGAGCGTGTCATGCACACCCTGAGCACCTAGGATACATACTATCTAGTTGTCCACCTCATGCGGGAACGACCTACATCCAAAGGCACAACGCGGCACTAAGAGTGCTTTATTACCATCTCTGTCACTCTTACGGAATTAGCCTAAATACCGTTCCGCTAAACGCTCCTAGGGAAATAGAGTCAATTGTCGAAAATAAGAGGTGCCGTATATACTGGAACTTCATATTCTCAACAATTGTTTCTGTTGCGCACTCGAGGCCTGACATAGTTCTCCTTGACTTCGAGAAACGAGCCATGTTCGTTATCGAATTTTCGGCACCAGCTGACAAAAACGTCACAGTCAAAGAAAGAGAGGTATAAAGATCTTATAACGGAGTTGCGACGGTTATACCCCGAATATTCTGTTAAGCTAATCATCCTAATCATCGGCGCTCTTGGAGGTGCCACAGTTTCACTGGTGAATAATAGCCTGAATAATAGCTGAATAATAGCTGCGACACTTGCGGGGAGAATGCAGAAGGCGGTCGTCCTTGGGTCGCTCCGTGTGCTCAGGATGCACGAGACTTTGGCCGAATCGTCGTATCGAATTTATCGCAGATTGTAACCGCCTATCTCACGGTCGTCAGACGTGGTTACGGCTGAAATTTTCCCGCGATTTCGCTGGGAGGGGGTGCAATTTTTCAGATTAGCACCCGCTCCTGGCGAAATCCTGCGGTTGTCCTTATGATGAACTTTTAACTATATATATATATATATATGATTAAAAAAAAAGTTAAACAACCACCGCAGGGTACCACTAAGAGCAACTGCTATCTAAAATGAAAATGTCAATAGCCCACAGTAGAACCGCGGTAAAATACACCTATGGCCACGTCTCACATCCGTGAGATGGGTGGTCACAGGGCACGACGAAATCACAACGACAGGCCGGCGAAAACCTCGTGTCTCTTGAGGACACGAAGCGACCCAAGGATGACAGCTTTCTGCATCCATCTCGCAAGTGCCTTGGCATATTTTTGGCACGCGGGTATGGCTTTAAGGTTACGAACCAGTGATAATTTAGCACCTCCGAGAGCACCTATCACAAGAACAATTACTCGTACCGAATATTTTGGGTACAGTCGACGCAGCTCTCTTTTAAGGTCTTGATATCTCTCCTCTTTTTCTTTCTCCTTCGCAGTGATGTTGTATTCGGACGGAGCCGAGAATTCGATCACGAATATTGTTCGTTTCTCGAAGTCTTGGAGAACAATGTCAGGCCTCGAGTGCGCAACGGAGACTGCTGCCCGGAAATCGTAGTTCCAGAAAATCTGGCACTTCTCGTTTCAGACAATTGACTCTATATCCCTTGGAGCGTTCGGCAGGGCAGGGTCGCGACCAACACCGTAAGAGCGACAAAGGTGGTGATAAAGTACTCTTAGGGCCGCATTATGTCTATAGATATACGTTGTTCCTGCGTGGGTCATAACACCTCGATAGTATGTGTTGTAGGTTCTCAACGTGTGCATGACATGCTCTGCACCTATCACTGGGAACTTCTTGACATAAAATGCGGGCGCGGTATGCTAAGATGGAGATAACACGGTCATGGCATGCGAAAATAAAGCCCTCTGTACCTGAATTGAGCCCTGATGATTTGAGGAAAGCAAAAGTTTGCTCCTTTGACAAGGATTGTTTTTCTACATTTCTGTAAAAGTTTCCGTGCATATGCTTGTCGAGTGAAATTTTCTAACCTCTGCTTTCTTTACTTCGGCTTTTAGACGTAAAGCATCTAGATGGAGTAATGCACTTTCCTCACTTCTGATGTTGAAATTCAGGCCAAGGGT
Source organism: Andricus quercusramuli (assembly GCA_932178445.1). Lineage (NCBI taxonomy): Eukaryota > Metazoa > Arthropoda > Insecta > Hymenoptera > Cynipidae > Andricus > Andricus quercusramuli. Next base: position 25,948 of record CAKNXH010060157.1, read on the forward strand.
CTCGGCAGCTTGCTCCGCGGCCTTGTGAAGGAACGCTCCTTCGCCAATCATCTCGTGGTTCCTGACCATCTTTAGGAGAGGATCTCTGCCATTCGCAACGATGTAAGCTGTACTTAAAACAATTCGGTTATGAAGACACTGGAGATTCAGAAGTCCGCGTCCGCCTTGACGGCGTAAAATGTATAATCGCGGAACTGACGAATTGATATGCAAGCTTTTATGCATATGCATGATTTTAAGCGTGGTGACATCAAGGGCCTTAAGCTCGTTCTTCGTCCATTGAACCACCCCAAACGAGTAGAGTAGAACCGGGACGGCAAGCATGTTAGTCGCAGATACCTTGTTCAACACCGACAGATTGGAAGACCAAATCTGTCGCAGAAGATGCTTATATCTGCTTCGGAGAGACTCCTTCACTGATGTTACGTCCTGAATACGGCGTTGAAGCACGCCCAGGTATGTATAGGTCTCTCCTGTGTTAATATGTCTAATAACACTTATATCCACAAGCTCAGGGTCCTTGGGAACGCCAGTAATCTTTCATTTCTTCAAATAAATTTTGGCACACTTATCCAAACCAAAGTCCATCCCAATCTCTCCTGTGTAGTTCTTGACGATATTTATAGCAGTTTGAAGTTTGCTTTTACCAGCGGCATAGATCTTCAGGTCATCCATATAAAATACATGAGTGACCTTATGCTCACGCTGATTAGTATCGCCACAGAGGTATCCAGGAGAATTTCGTAGTGCGAGAGATAGAGGCAGAAGTGTGATGCAAAAAAGCAAAGGGCTCATACTATCCCCTCGAAAGACGCCCCTCTGGAAGGTGACCTTGTTCGTCGTCAGACGATGATTCCTAGATGAGATGGTGAATCTAGTTTTCCAAAGAGGCATCAATCTCTCTATGCATCTTACTATGTGTGGATGTACCTTCAAGCTTTCCAACAGACAGATGATAAGTCTATGAGAAGTTGAATCGAAAGCTTTCCGGTAGTCAATCCAGGCCATTGACAGGACGCGCTGATGGGCGGCAGCGTCTTTACAGACACACCTGTCAATTAGCAGGTTCTCTCGACAGCCTGCTACACCTTTTTTCGAGCCTCGTTGTTCGTACATCTCTCGCCATACAGGCTCAATTCGTCGAACGATCCTGTTGTTTAGGACAGCTGTAAAGATCTTATACAGTGTGTTTAAACAATTTATTGGCCTGTAATTCTCTGGTCTGGACAAGTTGCCTTTTTTCGGTAGGAGTATAGTGCGTCCCAACACCAGCCACTAAGAAATGGGCGTCTCCGACTTTAAATATGAGGTGAATATGCGGGCCAAATGTTGGTGTATAGAAGTAAACTTCGTCCACCAAAAGTTCTTGATACAATCTGGTCCAGCACCGGAAAAGTTCTTAGTGCCTCTAAGTGCTTTTTTCACCTCTTCGGCAGTGACTGATGGGCACTTCTCCTCAGATTTTATGAGGCTCTCGCAAAACTCCTTGAAGCGGATGATATTGTCAGTATCTTCTTTCAACTCTAGTGTTTTCGCGATCTTGTACACCTCTCTCCAAAAAGTCTCTACCTGCTTGGGCTTGAGGGGATTTTTTACAAAAACAGGAGGATCACTGAAGGGGCGTGATGGGTCAGCAAGAAACTGTTGATTCTCCCTGTTCCATCTCTCCCCCTCCTGTATCCTCCTCCTTGCGTTAGATAACAGCCTTATTTTGTCAACAATATGCTGCTCGATTGTCAGCAGCTTTGACTTGCTCAGTGTGTGATTCAATGTCTTCAGTGCTTGGGCGAACTTTCGAACCCTTTCCGTGGACGGTCTACCAGATGTTATGTAGTCAATCACACATTGAACACGGGACGCATTCTGTCTTGCCCATCCAATTTTCTTGTTCAGTTGATGCAAGCGTCGTCTGGTCTTCTGATGCATCGTCGGTTTCAGCCTTCGAATTGAATCAGCCAAAGCTCTAGCAGCACCATAAACTGAGCAATTGATGGTCCAGAGGTCTGACTCTTGCGAGATATCTCCACGAAGGGAGGCATTCATTCCAGCCAGATCTTGGGGCTTAAGAAGAACTTGCATGTTGATGTTCCTCCTTGTACTGAAATTGCGATCATCTTCCAGAAGTTGCCTGCTTTCTGCGGTTGGTCTTAATGTCGTTTCATCTTCGTCTGCAGCTTGTTCAAGCAGCGGTTGAGGAAGCGCTCCGCGTACATATCCATTTTTCCGGAGGTAGTCGGCTTGATTTCGCAAAGACTGATGCGAAACGCATTGAAGCTCTGGGTGTTTCTGGCACCACAGAGTATTCATACGCGCCATAAAGCCTCCGTGAACAGGGATAATACTGGCATCGTAGCAGTCTAGCACGTCATTCTTAAGTTGATACGTTCACTGAATGCGGGCGTTTCGCCGGTTCGTCGTCGGGTTTCCATCTAAATTATTTTCAGCACCCCGAACTCTAGGGTGATCGGCATTGTTTGCCGATCCATTGTCGGGTGCTCTGCGCGTTCGATCGTTTTGAACCGCATCTACAACATTTTGGTGGTTTGTTGGTTTCATTGTTGTTCCCACGAGCAGCTAGGGAAAGGGTTCGTCAATCCTTGTAGAGCCCCACGTGCAAGGATAAGGCTGATACTCTGAGACGTCGCCCGGTATCCCAGAGTCACCGTTAAAGACATCTCACCCAGGTGCCATGCAGCTTCCGGCACGGTTCTTACACCTTCGCTCAGGGGTTATTCCTTCGGGACCATCCCTGGACAATTGTCCGCGACTGCTTATTAATTATTGTAACCATATTCAGCAGAAACCCTTGGTACGGGGACCCTCTATCCGCAACCCGAGGACGCGTTCGGTGGCTTTGCCATAAGCCCTTCGGTTCTATTCCAAGGGAATCGAAACCGAAACCGAAGAATATATATTTATATATGTGTGACGTGCGCCGAAGAAAGGGGGCTCACTCTTGAAAGCGAGATTTTTCAGGACGAGCGGTCGAAATCGACCCGATAGACGGGACAGTTAGAAGAGAGGGAATCCCACGAAATCTTCCCTCTCCACTTGCCACTACATTCTCACGCATGTAGCGGCGCTGCTCACGGACGGGCTATAGATGAGACGCGGAGATGTGGTGGTGAGTGGTGGGAGGTGTTTCACGGGATCTCGAGCTCTCGAGCGAAAGCACGATTTCTCGGGTACCTATCAACTCAATTATTAGCAATAATAACGCTCGGAAATTTTTTTCGATCGTTTCATTAAAAAGAGCAACTCAAAAACTATCGAAAGGTGTAAAAACCTCGATTCCGATTTTTCCAGAGTAAGCCCCCTTTCTTCGGCGCACATCACATATATCCTCATATCCTTATTCTTGCACGCGGGCTCTACAAGGATGGACGAACCCTGTCCCTAGCTTCTCGTTGGAACAATAATGAAATCACCAAAACACCAAGATGTTGTAGATGCGGTTCAAAACGATCGGACGCGCAGAGCACCCGACAATGGGTCGGCAAATAATGCCGATCATCCTAGAGCTCGGGGTGCTGAAAACACGACGACGAACCGGCAAAACGCCAACATTGAGTGGACGGATACAGAATATTAAGAATGACGTGCTAGACTGCTACGATAACAGCATTATTCCTGTTCGCGGAGGCTTTATGGCGCGTATGCACACTCTGATGTGCCAGAAACACCCAGAGCTTCAGCACGTGTAGATTCAATCATTGGAAATCAACGTGCCTACCTCTGGAAAAATGGATATGTACGCGGAGCGCTTCCCCAACGGCTGCTTGATCAAGCTGCAGACGAAGATGAAAAAGCGACATTAAGAACAACCGCAGAAAGCAGGCACCTTCTGAAAGATGATCGCAATTTCAGTACAAGGAGAAACATCAACATGCAAGTTCTTCTTAAGCCCCATGTGGTGGCTGAAATGGATGCCTCCCTTCGTGGAGATACCTCGCAAAATTCCGACCTCTGGACCATCAATTGCTCAGTTTATGGTGCTGCGAGAGCTTTGGCTGATTCAAATCGAAGGCTAAAAGAAATTTGGATGGGAAAGACAGAATGCGTCCCATGTTCAATGTGTGATTGACTATATAACATCTGGTATACCGTTCACGGAGAGGTTTCGAAAGTTCGCTCAAGAACTAAGGATCTTGAATCACACACTAAACAAGTCAAAGCTGCTGACAATCAAGCAGCATATATTGTTGACAAAATACGGCTGTTATCTGACGCAAGGAGGAGGATACAGAAGAGAGAGAGATGGATCAGGGAGAATCAACAGTTTCTCGCTGACCCATCGCGCCTCTTCAGTGCTCTCCCTGTTTTTGTAAAAAAGCCACCTGAGCCCAAGGAGGTAGAGACTTTTTGGAGAGAGGTGTGCAAGATCCCGAAAACACTCGAGTTGAAAGAAGATACTGACAATATCATCCGCTTCAAGAAGTTTTGCGACAACCTTACAAAATCTGAGGAGGAATGTCCAACAGTCACTGCCGAAGAGGTGAAAAAAGCACTTAGAGGCACGAAGAACTTTTCTGCTGATGGACTTTTATACACCAACATTTGGCCCGCATATTCACCTCATATTTAAAGTCGGAGACGCCCACTCCGCAGTGGCTGATATTAGGACGCTCTATACTCCTGCCGAAAAAAGGCAACTTGTCCAGACCAGAGAATTGCAGGTCAATAACATGTTTGAAAACACTGTATAAAATTTTTACAGCTGCCCATCAGCGCGTCCTGTCAATAGCCTGGATTGACTACCGGAAAGCTTTCGATTTAGCCTCTCATAGACTTATCATCCGTCTGTTGGAAAGCTTGAACGTACATCCACATAGTGAGGTGCATAGAGAGATTGATGCCTCTTTGGAAAACTAGATTTACTACCTCATCTAGAAATTATCGTCTAACAACGAACAACGTCACCTTCCAGAGGGGCGTCTTTCAAGGTGATAACATGAGCCCTTTGCTTTTTTGCATTACACTTCTGTCTCTATCTCTCGCACTACAAAATTCTCCTGGATACCTCTGTGGCGACACTAATCAGCGCGAGAATAAGGTCACTCATGTATTTTGCATGGATGACCTGAAGATCTGTGCCTCTGGTAAAAGCAAACTTCAAACTTCGCTACAAAATATCGTCAAGAACTACACAGAAGAGATTGGGATGGGCTTTGGTTTGGACAACTGTGCCAAAATTCATTCGAAGAAAGAAAGATTACTGGCGTTCCAAGGACCCTGAGCTTGTTGATATAAGTGTTATTAGACATCCTAATACTGGAGAGTCCTATACATACCTGGGCGTGCCTCACAGTCGCATTCAGGACGTAACATCAGTGAAGGAGTCGCTCTGAAGTAGATACAAGCCTCTTCTTCGACAGACTTGGTCTTCCAATCCGTCGGCGTTGAACAAGGTATCTGCGACTAACATGCTTGCCGTCCCGGTTCTACTCTACTCGTTTGGGGTGGTTCAATGGACGAAGAACGAGCTTAAGGCCCTTGATATCACCACACGTAAGATCATGCATATACATAAAAGCTTGCATATAAATTCGTCAGTTCCGCGATTATACATTTCACGCCGTCAAGGCGGACGCGGACTTCTGAATCTCCAGTGTCTTCATAACCGAATTGTTCTACGTACAGCTTACCTCCTTGCGAATGGCAGAGATCCTCTCCTAAAGATGGTCAGGAACCACGAGATGATTGGCGAAGGAGCGTTCCTTTACGAAGCCGCGGAGCAAGCGGCCGAGACCCTTGGCCTGAATTTTAACATCAGAAGTGAGGAAAGTACATAACTCTATCTACACGCTTCACGTCTAAAAGCCGAAATAAAGAAAGCAGAGGTTGAAAAATTTCACCAACACTTTTGCTTTCCTCAAATCATCAGGACTCAATTCAGGTACAGAGGGTTTTACTTTCGCATACCAGGGCGGTGTCATTCCCACCTTAGCATACCGTGACCGCATTACATGTCAAGAACTTCCCAGAGATAGGTGCAGAGCGTGTCATGCACACGCTGAGTACCTGAAACACATACTATCGGGGTGTCCGACCCACGCAGAAACGACGTATATCTATAGACATAATGCGACCCTAAGAGTACTTTATTACCATCAATATATAGAATTCCTGAAAATAAAACAAGAATTCAACGATAAAATTTGGATAACCACCACAAAATGCTCCTATTGCAATTCCTAAAAAACAGAATAAAAAAATTTGTTTCTTCGGACAAATATAAAAAAGAGGAAAGAAAAATGAGAAGGCAACGAACCAAATCCCCTTCCTTCTCTTTTTTATTTCTTTCGTCTTTTTTATTTTTATTATTATCAAATCACAATAAAAAAGCATGCAAAGTATTTACCAACGTTTCGGTGCTCACACAGCACCCTTATCAAGGCTAGAAAAATTAAAACAGGTGGGAACAGCGAACAAGCAACGACGCTGTCTCCTCGATACCTGAGATCTGAATGTGGGTCAATAGGCTAATCCGTCACAACAAACAAGAAATAAGAAAAAGTCAAGACTCATGAAAACTAAATGCAATTAATCAAACTTGAATAACTTTTGTTCAATCTATCTAAATCAGTTTTTAAATTAATAGAGGACTTGTTTTGTTTTTTAGTATAAAGCATTTGCATGAATTCTCTCTTTCTCTCTTTCTCTCATTACTTTCACTATGTAAAATTTCAACATTATCCCAGTCAAACTCATGTTCAACATCAACAAACCCTCTCGTATGTCTAGCAAGAACACTCTTATAACAACGTCCTAAACGAACATCACTTTTGTGTTCCTCCACCCTAGCATTAAGAAGTCTGCCAGTCTGTCCCGCGTAAGTCATCTTATAGATCTTGCAAGTGATCTTGTAAACCACACCACCCTTTTCAAATTTATCTAAAGGATCTTTACGAAAAGTTATTATTGAATCCATTTTAAATGGTATACAGAAAATAGTATGAGTATATAATTTTTTAAACATGAATTGAATAGTTTTAGAAATTTGTCCAAAAAAAGAAAGAACAAAAGTATTAAAAGAACTATATTCTCTCAATTCCTTCTGATTATCTGTAGCTAAAATGTTACTTTGTTTTTGATTTGTTGAATTTTAATTGTGATTTTTTAATCAACAAACTTTTTTGGGTAATGATTCAGAAAATGGATATTACTAGCAATATTCAAATTCTCTTTGTGAAATGAAATGTGGGACAAACCTAGAGCTCTGTCGACTAAGTATACACAAAGTTCCAATATTGGATCAACAAGATTTCCGAAGCAAGGTTTTACATTTGTTAACGAGTTTTGCTGATAAGAATTGCTCGCACATTAGTAGTATTGAGCGTAAAATTTCTGAAGGTTTTAAGGTAACAAAAGATTTCCTTAAGAACAACCCTGATATAATTTGCATGAATGCTGATAAAGGTAATATTACAGTTCGTATGAAGAAATCGAATTATATTAGGGATATGGAGAATTTACTTTCCAATCGTGATAACTTTGAATTATTGAGTGACAATCCGTTAAAACAATTAAGAAGAGACACATTCAAGATGCTGGACAATAGGAGAAAAAAAGGACTTTTGGGAAAGGATATAAGATGGACTGATATAAATACTAAGGACACAGTTCTTGCAAGATGTTATGGCTCGAGAAAGATTCATAAGGAGGGGTATCCTTTGAGAAATGTTGTTTCAAATATTAACACTCCAACGAAATTTTTAGAACAAAACTTCAATTTGAGACTTAAAGACTCAATTAAAACTTCTGAATACAATATTAAAAATAGCTAGGAATATCAAAAAAATATTAATAAAAAAACTGTCCCTGATGACCATGTAATGATTTCTTTGGATGTTGTTCCAATGTTCCCAAATATATCCCTTGAATTAGTTAAACAGGCAATTTTAAATAGATGGGACAATATAAGGACACGTACTCGATTAAGTCAAAAAGATTTTGTTGAAGGGATAGTTTTCATTATGAATTCAACTTATTTTAAATTTAATGGATCTTTTTATAGGCAAAAGTTTGGTACTCCCATGGGTTCAGTCATTTCTCCGATTTTGGCAGAAATGGTTATGGAAGATTTGGAAGTCTTTGCTTTCAAGAAGCTGGATTTTGTTTTGCCCTTTTACTATCGGTATGTTGATGACACCTTGTTGTGTGTTCCTCTAGAACGGGAGAGGCGGTCGAATCTGTCCTACGCACAGATCTCTGCCTCTCTCCCGAACTATCTCCCACTCACGGTCGAAAGCATCACTCATATCACATGGCAGGCGGGAGAGGCGATCGAATCTATCCTACGCACAGGTATCTCTGTCTCTCTCCCGCGCAATCTCCCACTCACGGTCGAGAGCATCACTCATATCATGCGAGGGGCGGGAGAGGCGATCGAATCTGTCCTACGCACAGCTATCTCTTTCTCTCTCCCGCGCAATCTCCCACTCACGGTCGAGAGCATTCCTCATGTCGCATATCGCATACTGCATATCGCATATCGCACATCGCACACCACATATCACATATCATATTCGGAGTTATATATTACTTCTTTATTGATAATTCGCCATTTCTAAACTTTTACGCACGCAAAACGCGTTGCAGATACTTCACTACCTCCTCTTCCCTCTTATTCCTCCCTTATTGATTTTATTGTTTTAGTAGTCTCAATATTATTACTGTTACAATTGGAATTGTATATGGCGTTTTATGAACATAGATGCATCTATTCCATTCTCGCCCCCTTCCTTATCTGCCATCTTACTTATTATTTCATCAAGAGCTGCTGTGTTTCTTTGTTCAAATCATTCATTTCATAATCTGTTAAATTTAAGTTCACAGAATTACTGTTACGCATTGCTTCAATAATTTCTTAAACACTTTCTATGCGGTATCCCGTGAATTTTCGGCAATCTCTTGCTCAATCTTCTGTTCAGCATCTACAAATGTCACCTGATCTATAATGTTTTAGACTGTCCTGTCACAAACTCTTGGACTATTTTCCACATTCCTCTCTGGTTAATTTTGTGTTCAGTTGATCTATATCTTTGATTCCCTTTGGTTTTCTTATTAATGCGACTACATGATTTCTGCAGCTTTTATAATTCACCCAATCTTCGACACTTATCCTCTGCTTGAACTCTCACTCCCTCGATCACACGCGGTCGAGAATTCTCATACGCATACCTATATCTCCTTCCTTCTTAAAGAAATTATAACTTCTATTTAGATATTTACCAAGGAGTATGTATATATTGTAGGGGCATGTGTGCATATATAGACGTCATATAGGTTGTATATTGCTATCTCATTATATACTTTCATTTCATGGATAGCTTTATGTGGATGTTCATTTCTATGCTTGACATATCATGTATCTATTCATATTCATAATTGGATCTCCTTTCTTTGGTTTGGTTTTGGTCGAAATTTCTCCCATGCATGCCTCTATCTCTTTCTTTCTTAAAGAAATTATAGTGTTACTATCGAGACATTTGTTGCGGGATATGTGTGTTCTATATACATGTATTATTACACATTTTATTCTTTATGGACAAGTTTATGTAGATGTATAATTTCGATTTGGTATACCATATTTCGGGTCTCATTCATAGTCATATATTATTTCTGTGTTGGTCATTTACCATTTTTTATTATAATAAAATTAGAAACAGTGTAACTCGCAATTGCTGATCAATCTCGCTAGCAATAACTTCAAACGAAGAGCTTCAAAAATCATTATGCCTCACAGTTCACACAGAAATACACAAACTGATTGACAATTCCATAGTAAGATTGACACTCTTTACTGCAATCACGTTCAATAAGCAAAGTTCTTCACGAGGCCACATTAGTATCCAAGATCATTCGTTTCAGGCGTGAATCACACAACTCAAACTGTTCGTAACACAGTTCGTAATCATTTCTCTCCACACATCCTTATTCTGGCATACAACTTTCGCCTCTTCGAAATCCATACATCTTCTCAGGCATGCTCTTGTGTTTCTATGGCTTTTTATATATTTTCGACGTAGAGTCTCATTTACTTATTTCCACCATTCTTTCTGCGATCTGCCTCTGGATACGCTGTCATTCACTTTCCTTGAATCCACATCTTTCGTTAGTCGTTCTCCCTTTATTCTCTCAACATGACCCAACCATCTAAACAAATTTCTTTTCACCTGTCAAACAGCGTTTCCTCCTTACCACATTCTTTGAAAATACTCTCATCACTGTCTTTGTTAATTAGCCTCTTACATTTACCATTTTTATACTTCTATGCAAGCACACATGTGTTGCACATACGTCCCAGCCTTTTCTTCCTATGTTCATTTATTATGGCGCATTTGGCGGGCGGCATTCGACCCCACTGTCAATGCTTCATCAATTGTCGAGCTGAGTGACGTTTAACGACGATGTGCCGCAACAATCCTGGACAAGCCCGCAGCTGATTGGACACCTAGGCACCGGCGTTCAAGGAGAATCGTATAGGACTCAGCCATCAGCTTCCAGATGCGGACCACGAGGGAGCAACTTCTACGCAGACATCGAGAGTGCTTCCGTCAACGCCCACACTCAAATCTACCAGCATCGACGCAGGTTCAGCAGCAGTCAGCCCAAGAACAATAGCAGCCGGTCCATGAACTACACAACGTCGGATCCACACAGGGTAGACAACAACTATAACGATGGCTGCTCAGCCACAGGCAGTACAAGTCATTCAGCAACCCCTCAACAGTCAGGCATACCACATGCCCGTTTATTCACAACCTCGGAGAGCCAGTGGGCGCTGACACAGCGCTTTCATTCTGGAAGAGCTTGGACGAAAATTGGAGGTTTTGCAACTGGGCCTTAGGCTGATAGTATCATGCAGATGAAGAGTCCCCTGCAGAGTCAGATGCAGGAGCTGCAGAGCAGATGAATCAACAGACTAATCGACCAAATCAACAGTCTGACCAGATCAACCAACAGGCGAATCGGCAGTTCAACCAAAGGATTAATGTAGGATAGGACAGCAGCAGCATTCGCGGAATTTCGCTCTCCGGAATCAATATCAAATTCAGCAGCAGACGATGAGGGCGTCGCCTCAACAGATTAACTCCCTGATCACTCAGATTTAGCTGACGACTCAGCAACAGCCTTTCGCCTCACAGCAAGAACAACTGATGACTGGTCCCTCGATGACTCAGCAGAGATCTCAGTAAATTAGTCCTCAGAAGCACTTGTCGCGACAGATTTTCTTCAGCAATCATTGCCTGCTCAACAGTTCCAAGGACGACAACCAATGGCAAGGACTGAATCTCGCCGACCCACGGTTCCGCCATTTGCGAGCTGTCGATCTTCTACCATCGAGCCGACGCTTGCCCTTTGTTCCTGCGGACCGAGCTGCGCACGCAAGCGCGCTCCACTTACTACATACCACATCATGGAGCATGGCAACGGGGAGATCGTCATCGCCGCCTGGAAGTAATCTCCAACGCACCAACACCTACGTCTACTGACTACAGTCTCAATGACACGTTTCCCTGGTCCCAAATTGCAAATAAATTCAAGCCACGTACTAATTCGATGGACACAACACAAACGTGATTGCGGCGCTGAATCCTGCCTGATGCATCGGAAGACTCCGGTGAACGAACAAGACCTCGATTTGCAACGCACTGTTATTGAGTGCTTGGGAGTGCCCCGTCGCATACTATCGACAGTTGGCTGTGACATCTACCCGAGTTCTCTTGGAGGATCGCTTTGTCGACGACATATCGGCGGGATGCAACGACCTTCGAGAAGCGAAGCGGCTTCAGGAACAGCTTATCGGCGGATTTCGTCTCTGCAAATGAATCGTCAATCCACCGGAGCTGCTAGAAGATTTACCAGAACAAGACCGTCTTCGCTCGACCCGACTTCAACTTTGCAGCGATGGCATCACCAACGAGCTCGGCGATAGCTGGGATCCGCAGAGTGATTGGGTTCATCTGACTCCCCGGAGATTCACTCGTATCGTTCGACTAAGCGCACTATTTTCGACACCCTTGTTAAATGGTTTAATCCTTGCGGTTAGATCGCGTCCGTCACTCTAATGCGAAACTATATCATACGAATATTACTTCTAGACACAAGGTTAAAGATTGTAATTGACATTGTTCGACTTGCAAATTTCTCTAAGGTTTTTGTGGGTTTCCTTTGAGTTTAGCACGGCATAAGCCGAGCATAAGCGAGTGTTATTAAACGCGAAGCGACGACATCAGCGACTTCAGTCGAATCAGAGCATAGAAATTCGGCCTAACGGTGGGCGGCTAGCAGATAATCGTTCAAGGAACGAGGCGGGCGGTATGTTTGGTTTTCGGCTCGTCTCCAAGAGAGGGCGCCCTTGAGGGCCGTCGAGGTCCCTCTCGTCGACTGTTGCGCACCCACTTCCCCCAGTTACTCTTCCCACGTCGCCCCGAACGGACGCATGTCGGTGCGTATGTGACTACGCGATAGCAGTTAAGTGTAGTTACTCGGTGTGTGTCACCCAACCGATGTCCGGTCCGAATGTTATAGTGTAGTGGAGTGGAGTGTGTTAAGCCAATAAACCCAGGATATCAACAAAAATTTAGCGCCTCTTATTTCTTGTGCTCTGCGGCCACCCCCTCCCTCCAGCAAATAGAAACACTAGACATACGAGAGGGTTTGTTGATGTTGACCATGAGTTTGACTGGGATAATGTTGAAATTTTACATAGTGAAAGTAATGAGAGAAAGAGAGAATTCATGCAAATGCTTTATATTAAAAAACAAAATAAGTCCTCTATTAATTTAAAAACTGATTTAGATAGATTAAACAAAAGTTATTCAAGTTTGATTAATTGCATTTAGTTTTCATGAGTCTTGACTTTCTCTTATTTCTTGTTTGTAGTGACGGATTAGCCTATTGACCCACATTCAGATCTCAGGTATCGAGGAGACAGCGTCGTTGCTTGGTCGCTGTTCCCACCTGTTTTAATTTTTCTAGCCTTGATAAGGGTGCTGTGTGAGCACCGAAACGTTGGTAAATACTTTGCATGCTTTTTTATTGTGATTTGATAATAATAAAAATAAAAAAGACGAAAGAAATAAACTAGCTGTGAATTCGATTTCGAGTGTTTGCACTTTGTTTGTATTTATAATTATATGGTGCTCATTTCACGAGCACTTTGCTTCCCGATAGCAAATGTATTTGCTTCCTCATAGAGGAAGCATTAGTTATTTTTTTCAATAATAGGCAAACCGAAGTCTTCATTTTGCTCAATTTAAAAATAGAAATTTACCAAAAATGAAAAATTACAGAATAATACAAAAATGTTTTAAATAACAAGACAAATCAGACAAATCAAATCTTGGGTTCGAAATAATAATTTTTTGAGCTGGAAAAGGGAAAGGAAAAGTTCTGTCGCACCCTATCCCTTTCCCAGCTTTACGATTTCTTCACAAAACTTGTCATAATATTACTCTATTTGAAAATTTATGATCAAAAAGTCTTTTCTATTCATGCATCAACTTTAAATTATGTCGGTGAAAAAAGTTTTTCTGTTTGAACCTGATGATTCAGATATTATAAATGAGCAGAAATTCCCTAATCTTCAATAAGGTGTATTATTATTATTATAGATCAATCAATTTGCCTTGAATCAAGAGATTTTTTCCGTTCTTGCATCAATTTTGAATTATGTTACTGAAAAGAAGTTTTACTATGAAAAACCGTATTTTCAAATATTTTGCAATTTCACAATTTCCATACTCTCCAATAAAATGCCTTAATATTATAGGTCAATCGATTCATCTCGAATCAACACATATTTTCTGTTCTTACATCAACTTTGAATTATGTTAATGAAAACAGTTTTACTATAAAAAAACGATTTTCAAAATATAAAAATTACCATAACTTCCCTATTCTTTGATAAAATGCATTATTATTATAGGTCAATGGATTCGTTTCGAACCAACGAATCTTTTATATCCTTGCATCAACTGTGAATTATGCTAGTGAAGAAAGTTTTACTATAAAAAACCGATTTTCAAAATATATAAATTACCATAACTTCCCTACTCTTCAATAAAATGTATTAATATTATAGGTCAATCGATTCGTCCCGAACCAAGGCATCTTTTATATTCTTGCGTCAACTTTGAATTATGCGAATGAAAAAAGTTTTGCTATGAAAAACCGATTTTTAAAATATTATTGAGTGCTAGAAAAAAAATGCATTAAATATTTTTTGAAATCCTTCGGTCAGTTTCAAGATATTAGTGAGGAAAATAAGCTCTCCAAATTTCATCAATTTATCTGCAACCGTTTTCTAGTTATCGTGTTCACAAAAAAGCGTGACATCCACACATCCACACATCCACACATTCATACATCCACACATCCACACATCCACACACACACACACACATCCGGACAATTGCTTAGAACATTGTATTAGACATTCTTAAATTAGGGAGGGTTCAATTAAATGAATTTAAAAAATTTGAAAAATGTCACCATTACAAAGCTTCCTCTATGAGGAAGCAAAAAGAGAAAGAAGGGGATTTGGTCTTCTCATTTTTCTTTCCTCTTTTTTATTTTTGTCCGAAGAAAAAAATTTTTCTATTTTTTTTTAGGAATTGCAATAGGAGCATTTACTGGTGGTTATCTAAATTTTATCGTTGAATTCTTGTTTTATTTTCAGGAATTCTATATATTGACTTGATTATTGGACGTTAGATGGGATTTTGATTTCAGTCTGATTTAAAATTCTTGAATTTTTATTACCATCTTTGTCGCTCTTATGGTGTTGGTTGCAACCCTGCCCTGTCGAACGCTCCAAGGGATATAGAGTCAATTGTCCGAAACGAGAAGTGCCAAATTTTCTGGAACTACGATTTTCGGGCAGCAGTCTCCATCGCGCACTCGAGGCCTGACATTGTTCTCCAAGACTTCGAGAAATGAACTATATTCGTGATCAAATTCTCGGCTCCGTCCGAATACAACATCACTGCAAAGGAGAAAGAAAAAGAGAAGAGGTATCGAAACCTTGAAAGAGAGCTGCAACGACTGTACCCAAAATATTCGGTGCGAGTAATTGTCCTTGTGATAGGTGCTCTCGGAGGTGCGAAACTATCATTGGTATGTAACCTTAAAGCCATACCCGCGTGCCAAAAATATGCCAAGGCACTTGCGAGATGGATGCAGAAAGCTGTCATCCTTGGGTCGCTTCGTGTCCTCAAGACACACGAGGGTTTCGCCGGCCTATCGTTGTGATTTCCTCGAACCCTGTGACAACCCACCTCACGGTTGTGAGACTTGGCCATAGGTGTGATTTACCGCAGTTCTACTGGGGGCTATTGACATTTTTTAGATGGCAGTTACTCTATGTAGGACCCTGCGGTAGTTTTTAAACTCTTTTTCTTAATTATATATATGTGTGTGTGTGTGTGTGTGTGTGTGTGTGTGTGTGTGTGTGTGTGTGAAGGCCGCATTGCATACATGCGTAAGCACCAAAACCTACTATATGCTCATAAACGTGCAAATTTGACCCCATACCTTTCCGCATCAGCATTCTAGAGAACACTGACGGGAACATTTCATTTATATAACGGTGCTCTGGCATGTTCAGATGACACTTGTTTACATTCTCCTCTTAATGAGAAGGTATTGGTTTCATGTAAAATTGGACTTAATCGGTTTTCATCAAATCTCCACGTTTTGAGACCCCCTGAGCTAGAAAAAAGAATTTGTACCAAGGTATCTGTCTCTCTGTAGTCTGTCTGTAGTCTGTCAGTAGTCTGTCAGTAGTCTGTCTGTAGTCTGTCTGTAGTCTGTCTGTAGCCTGTCTGTAGCCTGTCTGTCTGTAGGCATGATAACTTTCAAAAAAATGATCAGATTGGATTGCGCTTCGGCACATTTTTTGAAGCCCTAAAAGAAAAGGACAAGTTCGTTAGCCAGCTATTTTTGATAAAAATTCAAAAAGCTAGAACATTTTCAAAATTTTCAAAATCATTTCTTTTTAACTTCAAAATTCCATGTAGGTCAATTCGCAGTACTCAAGAATTTGAAGAATTCATCCCTATGCCTTTTTTCGATAAAAAGAAAACTATCAGTGTTATACCATTTTCAAAATCCAAAAAAAAAACTAACGGAAATAAAAATTTTAAGCCAAACAACGCACGATATGAAGAAAAGTTAAGAGAAGAAAAACGTTGCCTTTTGCAAGCCTAGAAGATTATCATAACAACTTCTTGAATTTTTTTTTTAGATCAAAAATTCCAATTTTGACCCCATGAAACATATAAAAAATAAAATGAAAAATTCTATTTTTCTTTCAGACTATGCAAGATACGAAAAAAGATGATAAGACAAAAATTATCCATCCAAGAAGAATACACAAATTTGTTCCTAATTATTACATTCTCATCATAATGAGAAGGTATTGGTTTTATGTGAAAAATGACTTTTGCGGATTCCATCAAATGTCGACGTTTTGAGGCCCCCTGAGTCAGAAAAAAAGTTTTTACGTCGGTGTCTGTAGTCCGGGCGCCAGAGGGGTCAACGTGGCCTCCTTAATTTAGATGGGGCCACCTAGGTTTTTTTTATGTA
>CAKNXH010060157.1:47543-61784 GCA_932178445.1 Andricus quercusramuli
AAAAAAAACCTAGGTGGCCCCATCTAAATTAAGGAGGCCACGGTGACCCCTCTGGCGCCCGGACTACTGTCGTTGTCGTCGTTGTCATCGTTGTAGTCTGTAAACACGATAACATTTGGAAATTATCCGATTGGATTGCCCCTTAACACACTTCATAAGATTGTGAAAAGAAAGGACGAGTTCGTCAGTCAGCTATTTTGGACAAAATTTCAAAAAGTTATAGCATTTTTTAAATTTTTGTGACCATTTTTTTCGAAATTTGACATTTTTATTAACGGCTCTTCATATCACATAGAAATTCGAACAATTTATCCTGATGACTTTTTTCGATAAGAGTAAAATTGTCAGAGCTATAGCATTTTCAAAATCCAAAAAAACAAACGAAAATTATCATTTTGAGCCAAACAACGCACGATATGAAAAAAAGTCAGGACAAGAAAAGTGTTTCTATTTGCACGCCCTACAAGGTTATTTCAGCGTCTTTTTGAATTTTCTTGAAAAATTGAAAATTCACATTTTTATTGCACAAAAAATAATTAAAAATCCAAAAATGTAATTTTACGGTCAAACTTTGCAAGTTACGACAAATGACGATTGAAAAAAAATTGTGCACTCAAAAAAGATCTACAAATTTACATTAAAAATTACATTAACAGTTAAAAAATCAGCCCGATAAGTGGGCACATTCTCATCAAAACTTTGCTTATTTATTTTCTTTTTCATCGCGTGTGTGTTTTTTCAAAATATCTCATTGTTTTCATGTTCTCAATACTATTTCTAACTATTAAAACAATAAAATAACTATCATTAATGCTCACGGTACTTGAAAATTTGTATTTTTACATTCTCACCCAGAGAAGGTATTAGATTTGTGTAAGATTTGACTCCCCCCCCCCCCTCCCGGGTTCTTGTCAAATGCCCATTTTTCAATAACCATTTTAAAATTTATCATATACATGTTCCAAAAACGACTTGGATACTTTTTTGCTCCCCTTTGCAGGTAGTTGGAAAAAATCTTTCAAATTGTATGATTTATTAGAAAGATACGGAAATATACGCTTAAGTAATTGAATTTCCTTCTTCATTTGATATCAAATACAAATTTAGTCATTTTTATCTGAAGAACATAGAACATAACATATAGTCGTTGCGAAGCGCGACGAACAAATCTCGCGCCGCAAGCGCGCTCAAACTTTTGCGTTTCTATTATACGATGAACAGAAACGAGCGTCGAGCACGAGGTTTACATGATTTTGAAAGCAAGTATCGAGCGCGAGTGTTTTGATGAGAATATGTTCCTTAAGGTCGATAGAACCTTAAGTAAATTATTTCTTCTTTTTATGTAAAACTGACGTAATTAAACCAAAAGCAAGTCATAACGATGAAGTTTACTAAGAGAGTATTAGCCCGCGACGCGCGCAATAGCGAGCAGACGAAGTGTGAAAACCTAAAGGAACCAAGCTTAAAGCGTCAGGCAAATGTGTCCGAGCACGTAGCGTCAGGTGAATACCTAATCGAGCGCGAAGCGCGAGATCCAACATGTGCATGCCGTAGGCACGCTCAAACTTGCGAGCGAAGCGAGCCGCGCGCGCTAGATTCTTTGTCTATAAGACGCGTTGTTTTTGTTTTAATCACGAAAAATCACATCACAAAATTAAAAAAAAATCAAATTTTCACATTCTGATCCTAATGATGAGGTATTGGTTTTATGTAAATAAATTTAAACATAGTTTTCTATGAATAAAACGAACACTGTTCGACCAGAAATGGGATTTTAGATTTTTGGTAGCATTTTCATTGAAGTAAAACTGTTTCTTAAGCAATTAAGGGTTTTTCTTCGGACATCAAAAAAGTGTGTGGGTATTGTATTGAGAATGTGTTTCTTAAGGCCGATGGAGCCTTAAGTGAATAAACTTCCTTTTTAATCTATAATAAAAACAAATTTAACAATCACTTAAAACGTAGACGTTTCGTCTATTTTATAATATTTGCAAATGAATTTCTTCTTTTTATCAAAGCCGAAGCGCGAGGCAAAAAGTATCCAAGCACGTAGCGCGAGGTACATACATTAGGGAGCGCGAAGCGCGAAGTAAATATAACATCGAGCACAAAGCGCGAGATACAACAACACTGTGATTGCATTGAACCGCCAAATTGCTGAGAATATTGCATTGGGCATTATTCAATTGAAGAAAGTTTAATTAAACGTGCTAACATTTTTTCGATATTGTCTACTACGAAGCTACCGCTGTAAAGAAGCAACATTATACGACAATAAACAAAAATTTGGCCTATCTGGATGATTAAATTAAGTATAGTTTCGATAATGTAATTTTTGCGTGTAAAATGGCGTGACACAGAGAGGCTAGAGAGGCTGCAAAGTAGGTGTGCACATGCTTTTTCAATTAAATATGACTCTGTAGATTAACCCAAGTGATAAAAACGAACTAAAAGAAAATGATATAAGAATAATGTTCAGTACATAATGTTCATATTAAAGAATATTACATAATTATCATATATTATTTCTATTTTCCTTTCAATAGATCTAATGATTATGTAGTGGCCGGAGTGTTGGTAGATGCGGCGCTGATGTCACTGGTGCTAATGGCCAATGCAGAGTAGCTCGAATAGCAGCATACATTTTATGTAGAAAATGTATATCATAATGATGACTATAGTGTATCTCAGAATGATCTTTGTAATTTCTAATATTAATGCTGGTGGTGTGTGGGAAAACTATAGCATTTCTTGCGGCTGGTGGACGAGGATGATTAATTTGGTTTGACGAATTAGGATCACGAGGATCTACATGGAAAAACGTTACACGAGGCCCTCTTAGTTGGGGTGGTGAACGAACATCATTACCATCTTCATTCAAATTCGTCAGTTGTGCACTTGATTCTGTGAGAAGAAAATTGAAATTTATGAAGTTTTTGTAATCTGAAAAGTCGCTGCTAGCAATTTGAACAATTTGGAATAATTAGTCAATATTTTTCTGATAAACTTATTACAGGAAGCACAATAATTATTATAATGTTACAACTAATAAAATACAGCAATTACACAATTAGAGGTTGGAGCGTTAAAAAAGAAGCATATTTCCAAAATTCTCTTCCGTGCAGAAATTACCCCGGTTGGCCCTACTACAACAAGGTTTTAGGTTGGATCCCATCCGGGCTACCCCCGGTTAGATTTCATGGCCGGGAACCGACCGGGCACTGCTCAGGATACTTTTTTTGTAGAAATTACAAATTTTTTAAGATCCGTGACATTATCAAAGACGTACTTACGGATGCTAAATGAATTATTATTTGAAAAGTATAATTTAAAGATTCATCAAATCAGTAAAACAGAAATGAGCTTTTTTAAATTCTTACAATAAAATAACATTTAATTTTTTCCACTGTTTTATCTTATCAAATAAAACTGTTATCGGTTCTGCAATGTGCAATCCCAAAATTGTTACAATTTTTATAATTTTATCTATTTTCAGACAATTTTGAGTCTGTACACTTTCAAATTCAGAGCAATTTCTGGCGCCTTCTGCGTCTGGCGTCTGCGTAGACACTCAGTAAGTTTCAGTTTCGCATCTCGAACGAGAAAACACATTGCACTCACGTCGCGTTGTTTCCTCGAAGTTCCCAAATAAAATCGTGATCGGTAATAATTAAAATCAACCTTATTCCAGTGCAGTGATTAGTTTGAAACCCCCACTTAATGCGCGGATAGTTATTATTTCAAATTAAAGTATAGTGTTGCATATTCATTTTTTCCTTTCTTCCTTCCTAACCTCAAATCATCACGTGGTTTTAAAAATAGAACAATTGCTAAGAGATTCTAGCATCAATGATTGAAACTTCACTCCACTTTCCTAGCGAGAATGTTTTAACTTCATTTGATTTTTAAATTTCATCGTATTCTTTATAATGAGCTTCAAAAGGCAAATCAAATTATCAATAATTTCTCGCGTGAAGCAATACAATTTAATCGCTCTGTGGCCGGATCGCCCGACAGCATCCCGGTCCGTATGAAAGCTGGAATCCGACCAGCTTTCCGTGACGTTTTTAGTCGGATCCGGTCAGTATTGCCGGCCGGCGCCTGGTTCAAAACTGTGGCTATCTGGTCGGATCCCTGTTACCATTCCTACACGGGCAATGTAGGTCAATAGATTTTTGGTGAAGATAATACCAAAATTATGCTATGAAAACTATCTATGTATATGCATTTCGTCATGATATCATGTTATGATATTGCGGTAAGTCTCCTGGTTTTTGAATCATAATTATAATTGCGACGATGATATTATTGAGTACATATTTTCTCTCAGTCCTGATGCGGCCATAATAACATGGCAAAGCGGATGTCTAAGTTTTTACAGTATAAGTCTTGCATTATTTTCTACCTACATCTCCAAGCCAAAATCAAATCTCAAGTAGAAATTCTAATTTAGATCTACAAAAATTTTATATTTTACTATACATTCTTTAATCTGAAGCATTGCTGACAGAGCATTACAATTAATTGAAATGAACAAATAATTGAAGTTTGACGTTTCAAATGTGCCCATGTACACAGAAAAAAGCTGGGCTCAGTTTGAATCGAGTATTGATCCAAAATTGAGACGCAACATCTTTTAGTCAAAAGGACTTCAATTAGGCTGTGTAACATAAGATAATTAACAAAGTTACCTCAGCAACGACTGAAGTAGGACCTGAAAAAAAATACGCAGTGAAATTAACCCTGCTTTTCCATGTGTACCACTTCTTAAGGAATCTTGCAGGAATAATTTTCGACCAATAACTTTTGATTTTTTCGCCCGAACCCCTTGTATTGTATCTAGAAAATTAGTTGGGATTACTACTTTAAGTACTCAGAACTAGTAATTCAATTGTGAGGCTTACTAACTTAAGAGTAAGACTCACCTACTACTTGAAGTATAATAAGTAAATCTACTTGAAAATTTCACCTACTATCGGACGTTTTGCGACCACAAGTGAAGAAGTAAAGACAACTAATATAATTCTTAGAAATAAAAGTAGTGATCACAACCACTTAAGTGGTAGCGGCATATATTACAAACTAAAGTAGCAAGCCCTTCTACTTCATTAGTTGTTCCTAGCAAACATTTTTTATGAAGTACTGAAAAAAGTGGATTTTAATCATGAATATTTTTCAAAGAATTGGGGTATAAGTTGTCAGATGAAAAATACTGATTATTAAGCAACATAGTGTAAGAGATTCAAAAAAAACTTTTTTAATTTTGTACTATATGCCACTGCCAGTTAAGTGGTTGGGGTTACTTCTTTTTATGTGAAACATCTAATGGCGCGGTACGGGGGTAAGATCGCCTCTTGGCGTGGCGACGTGACGCGTGAGATGAAACGGCGCGCTGAGGGCCCCCTCTCCGCGCGCTGCGCTCTACTCTATACTTGCGCCCCACCGACTTGGCAGTCCCCTCTGGTCCCCTCTCACCTCTCAAAATATCATATAATATGATGGAAAAAGGTACAGTATCATACAATATGATGCAATATGTTACAACATGACTTGCATGTTGGTGGCGGAAGTGAGAGCGTGTTTGGTGACAGGTGGTGAGAGGATTTTACTGAATTTGTGTGGAAGGTGTGAGTGGAGTGTGAGGGTGGAAACCGAGGAGGTGAGTAGAGTTGTGTGGGGTGGATTGGGGAGATAAAAAGTGGTTTTTGGCGAGGGAGTGAGGTGGGATTAAGGTAGATAGTGAAAGTGAGGTTAGGTTGGCAAGCAGTCGGAGGAGCTTGCGGTCGGGAGTCTTGGGCATTTGAGGGCTCAAGGGTGGTTATAGTAGAGTTGGGGGATGTAAAGGGAGAGAAAGGAGTGTCTGCAGGGGCCGTGAGCTATAGAAAAGGAAAAAACAAGGGAAATAAAGGGGAAATTTGGCGGCGAACCTGCAGAGACATCTGACGGCCGCGGTGGGTATTGCATGGAGAAGTCCCAGTTACCGGCGGCAGAGCGGGAGGTAAGCAGTGAGAGTGCTGTCAGTGCTGCTAATGAAGTTGACGGGGAGGAAATTTTCCACGTGCCACGACGGACAACAAGGCGTGACTCGGGGTCGAGTAGCGCGTCTGGGAGAGGGGGAAGGCGGAACAAAGGAAGCGAGAAGGTAAGGGAGAGAGAGTCGAGCACAAGTGACGGGGAGGATCTCTTGAAGAGGAAGAGAGAAAGCCGAGAGAGTCCGGACAAAAGCGAATTGGAGAGTCCATTCAAAAAAAGCGTGAGAGCACGTAGGTCACCACCCCAAAAAATGGAGGGATTGTCAGAGAAGGAGGCTATCGAGATGCTGGTAGGCGAGATCAAGGGGCTAAGGAAGGACGTGAAGGGGACTAAAGAGCAGGTGGAAGGTATGAGGGAAGAAATGAGAATTAGAGATGAGAAATGGGAAAAGGAGATGGAAGAGATGAGAGAGAGAGTAGAGGGGTTAGAGAGGGAAAGGAAAGAGAAGGAAGTTAAAATAAAGCAGATAGGGAACGGATAAGGGCAATGGAGTCGAGAATGGAGAGAAAAGAGAAGGCAGACAGGAGAAATAATATTGTGATAAGAGGGTTGAAGTTAAAGAGTGGAGAAGAAAGGGAGGGCGTGGAAGAGCTGCTACAGAGCATAGGGTGGGTTAAAGGCAGGGTAGGGGAAATTAAGTTGGAGGGGAGGAAAGAGAAGGAAGTGGCGGTTGTGGAGTTGGAGAGCTGGGAAGAAAAGTTGGGGGTAATGCGGAATAAGAGTAGGATACCTGATGGGGGAGTTTTCATAGATCACGATTTGACGAGAAAGGAAAGGGATGTACAGAGAATGCTTTATGACAGGGCGAGGAGGGAGAAAAGAGAAGGGAGATCGGCGAAGGTAGGATATAGAAAAATAAGAGTAGACGGGTAGATGTGGGTGTGGGATGAGGAGAGAGAGGTGTTGAAGGAAGTGCAGGGGGACTTGTTTCGTAGGAAGTAGGGGGGTGGGGGTAAAGCAGGGTAGAGGAGTAGTGAAGGTGCTGTACTGGAACGTAGCAGGGGTAAAGAAGAAGGACGAGGAGTTCTGGCGGTACATCCAGGAATTTGATGTTGTTGGACTGGTAGAGACGTGGGTAGAAAGAAAGGAATGGGATAGAATAGAGCCAAAGCTACCAAGGGGGTATAGGTGGAGACTTCAGGAGGCGGTCAGAGTGAAGAAGAAAGGAAGGGCCAGTGGGGGAATTATAACCGGGGTTAGAGATGGATTGGAGGAAAAAGTGCAAGGAGAGGAAGAGGGGGAGGGAGTGCAAATGAGAGAAATAAAAATAGGAGGGATAAAGTGTAAGTTTGTGACAGTGTACAACAAGGATGGGATAGAAAGAATTAAAGAATGAGTGGAAGACCTGCTGGGCGAAAGAGAAGAGGGTATGGTGGTACTGGGTGGGGACTTTAATGCGAGAATGGGGAGCGAAGGGGGACTTTACAGGGAAGGGGAGAGCTCCGAGAGGAAATCGAAGGATAATGTGATAAATAAGGAGGGGGAGATTCTAAGGGACTGGATGGAGGATAGAGGGTGGGCAGTGGCGAATGGTATGACAAATGGGGACGAAGAGGGAGAATACACATATGTAAGTAAGGTGGGGGTATCGGTGATAGATTATGTGGTCATGAATATGCAAGGATGGGAGGAGACGGAAAAATTCGCAGTAGAGGGGAGGGTGGAATCAGACCATCAGCCATTGAGTCTGTGGATAAGAGGTGAGGGTGGCGGAAGACAAGGTAGGGAAGAAGTCTCGATAGGGGAGAGGGTGACCTGAACGAGGGAGGCGGTGGAGAAGTATCAAGAGGAGCTAGGAAAGGTACGCTTTGGAGGAGAGTCGGTGGAAGAGGTATGGGAGGATCTGAAAGAGAAGGTGAAAGGTTGTGTGCAAAAGAAGGTATTTAGAAAGAAGAAGAAAGGAATGGTGAAGCCGTGGTGGGATAGGGAATGTAAAAAGATGAAGAGGAAGGTGAAGAGGAAGTACAAGAAGTGGAAAGAGGGTAATGCGAGAAGGGAGGAGTACGTAGAAATGAGGAAGGGGTTTAGATTGGTGTGTAATAAGAAAGAACAGGAAAAGGAGAAAGATCTGGAAGAGGAGTTAGCAAATGTCAAGACAGAAGGGGACGTCTGAAAGATAATAAATAGGTTTAGGAAGCGTAGGGTGGGGGTTAGCGAGAAGATAGGGAGTGAGGAGTGGAGAGAGTTTTTCAAAGAAGCATTCCAGGGCTCGGATTCAAGGAAGAAGGATGGGGGAAGTAGAAGAACGGGGGAGGCAGAGATGGAGGAGTTGAATGACGAGGAGATAGAGAAGCAGATAAGGAAGTTGAAAAGGTCAAAAGCAGCAGGGCTGGATGGGGTAGAGAACGAAGCATGGCTGTTTAGTACACAAAAGGTTAGGGAGAGGCTGAAGGAGGTGGTGAAGAAAGTATGGAGGGGTGAGGGATTCCCAGGAGGGTGGAGAGTAGGGCTAGTAGTGCCACTGTATAAGAAAGGGGATAGAGATAGGCAGGAAAATTATAGAGGGATTACGCTAATGAATACGGCGTATAAGATATACGCGATGGTGGTGGCAGAGAGACTGCGGAAGGATGTCGAGGGGAAAGGAATATTGCCGGAGACGCAGGCGGGATTTAGGGCGGGTAGGAGTACTATCGACAATATCTACGTGATGCAGCACGTGCTGGATAGAGAATTAGCGAAGAAGGGGAGGAGAGTGTACGCGTTTTTTGTGGATCTCAAAGCCGCGTTTCCATCGGTGGATAGGGGGAGGTTGTGGGAGGCAATGGAGGATAGGGGTGTAGAGAGAGGCCTAATTGAAAGGGTAAGGGAGATATATGAAGAGACCAAAGACAAGGTAAGAGGAGGGGAGGGGATTTCCGAGGGATTCTGGATGGATAGGGGTCTAAGGCAAGGGTGTCCACTTAGCCCAACGCTTTTTGCGATTTTAATTGCGGATATGGAAAGTAAGCTGGAGGCCGGGGTGGTAGGAGGAGTCAGGATAGGAGGGGTTAGAATTTGGTCACTAGCGTATGCAGATGACATAGTGTTGCTGGCAACCAGCGAGGAGGCCTTAAAGGAGATGATGAAGAGGTTGAGAAGATACCTGGATGAAAAGGGGTTAGAGCTGAATGCGGAAAAGTCCAAGGTTGTGGTGTCCAGAAAAGGAGGGGGAAGGGATAAGGGAAGGGAGTGGAAGTGGAAGTGGAAGGGAAAGGAGGTACAGGAGGTGAAAGAGTTTGTGTACCTGGGCTTCGTGTTTCGAAGGAATGGGGGAGTGGATGGACACATAAAAGAGAGAGTGAGGAGGGCAAATGTGGTGATGAGGCAGGTGTGGGGGTTGGGAAAGAAGGTATTCGCAGATGACTTTGGAAGGAGAATGAAATTGTTTGATTCACTAGTGATGAGTGTGCTATTGTATGGGGTAGAGGTGTGGGGGTGGAAGGAAAGTGAAGAGGTAAATAGAACGCAGGAGAGGTATGTAAAGTGGACCCTGGGGTTGGCAAGAAACACGCCTAATTATATTGTCAGGAGGGAGACGGGGAGAACGAGTGTAGGAATTCTAGCAGGGAGCCGGGCGTGTAAATATGAGGAGAAATTTTTGGAAGCGGGGGGAAGTAGGCTGGTTAGGGAGTGTTGGTGGGAGAAGGAGAACATGGGAGGGGGTGGGAAGATGGAGGCGGAGAGGGAACGGTATTTTAGAATGAATGGACTGCAGATGGATGAAGTGAGAAGGTGGCACGAGGAAGGAAGGAAGGTTTATGAATTGGTTAAGCAAAACAGCATGGAGAGAGAGAAGACAGAAGGGGAAAAGAGAATAAGAGAGTCAAGATTCAACGGGAACTATGTGCGGATTATGCCAAGGGCAAGAACGCAATATTTGTGTGTGAAAGGAGAGAAAGGAAGTCAGGAACTTATAGCGAGGATGAGGTGTGGGTGCATGGAGGGTTTCAATAGGTTCTGGCTGTCACGGGAGAAGAGGATGTGTGAACTGTGCGGAAAGGGGGATGCAAGAGTGGAGCACTGGCTGGAGGAGTGCGGGGAGGTGGAGAGAAGTGAGATAAGCATGGAGGCATTGTTGCATGAAGAGGGGGAAAAAAGGGCAGTAGCATGGGTGAAGGGAGTGTTGGGTAAGATGGAGATGAAGAGAAGGAAGGAGGAAGAGGAATGGAGACGGAAAGATTGTAAATAGGAGAGAAAGTAGATATAAGTAACATGTAAATATTGTAAATAGTAGATAAGTAGTAGGTATTAGAGCGAAAACAGAGGTTGGCAAGCGAGGCAATGCGAAAAAGTAGGGTCATGCGAGCGAGGCGAGGCGAAGCGAGGAAGGCAAGGCGAAGCGAGGAAGGCAAGGCGATACGAGCGTGCGGCTTAGAGATAAGGAATGGATGGATGTTAGTTTTTAAGGGTTAGTTTCAAGGAAATTCTGTAAAAAATGGATGTGTAAGCAAGTCAATTTTTTAAGGCCAGCAGGCTGAAAAATAAACGTTTATCTATCTATCTATGTTACAACATGATACAATACGGCACAATATGGTACAGTATGATACAGTAGGATACATTATCACACTATGCGATACAATATGATACAGTATCATAAAGTATGATGCAATAGGATACAACTTGATACTTCATGATACAATATAATACACTATCACATTATACACTACCATGTAATTTAATACAATATTATACAATATACAATATGGTATATTACCATACAATGTGACACAATATCATATAATATGATGGAATATGATACACTATCATCCAATATGATGTAATACGATACAATAGGGCACAATATGATACAGTATGATACAATACGATTCACTATCACACCACATGATACAATATGATGCACTATCAAACTATATGATAAAATATGATACAGTATCATACAATAGAATGAAATATGATACAACCTGATGCAATACGATACATTATGATACAGTATCATAAAATATGGTGCAATATGATACAACATGATATAGTATGGTACAATATAATACGCTGTCACACTATACAATACCATATAATGTAATATAATACAATATTATACAATATACAATATGGTATATTACCATACAATGTGACACAATATCATATACCATCAAGCCATTTCCCTTTCATCGAGCCTCTAGGGGTAGGCGTGACACTACTCGATTCGGGTAGTGTTTCTAGGTGGATAATTTCTTGTAGTAATTAACTACAAGTGTGGGCTCACAACACCCACGACCGCCAACAGCAACGCAGTAGTATTATTCTCGAACGGTCACCCATCCAAGTACTAACCGCGCCCAACACTGCTTAACTTCAGTGATCTAACGGGAACTGGTGTTTCCAGCGTGGTATGGCCGTTGCCATATAATATGATACAATATGATACAGTATCATACAATATGATGAAATATGATACAATCTGATGCAATACGATACATTATGACACAATATGATATACTATCACACTATATGGTACAGTATCATAAATATAATACAGTATACTACAATGTGACACAATCTGATGCAATACGATACAAAATGATACAGTATCATACAATATGATGCGATATGGTGCAGTACGATACAATATGATACAGCATGATACAATATGATATACTATCACACTATACGATGCAATATTATACAGTACCATGTAGTACGATGCAATATGATACAATATGATGCAATATGGTACAGTACAATACAGTATGATACAGTATGATGCAATATGATACATCATGATACAATATGATACATCATGATACAATATGATATACGATCACACAATTTGATACAGTATTATACAATATATTACAGTGTGATAAAATGTGATACAATATGATACAATACGATACAATATGATACAATACGATACAATATGAAACAATATGGCGCATTATGATACAGTATAATACACTATCACACTATAGGATAAAGTATCATACAATATGATGCAATATGATACAATACGGTACATAATGATATAATATGATATACTATTACACTATATGATACAATATGATATAGTATTATACAATATGATACAGCATCATACAATATTATTCAATATGATACACTATGCTGTAATATGATGCAGTGAGATACAATATTATACAATACAAATCTAAATATTTATTCACTTCCATTTGCACTTTATTCAATACATCCTTTCTTCATGTTTCACATCTGCTAGGCGTCCCGCGACGGCTCACTTTTTTTATTTCTAAGAATAGTCGTATTTGTCCTTACTACATACTTTGATTTTTGTCGCACCAACTTCTAATGGCAGATAACCATTTTCAGGTAGTTGTACACACTTCTTCAAGTAGGAAGTCTCAATAAAAAATTAGTAAGCCGTACAATTAAATAAGTATGTCTGAGTACTTGAAGTATTAGTTCTCTCCTGATAATATCTGACCTTTTACTCTAACTTTGTATCTAGTTATGCTATCGTTAGAAACAGGTATTTGACATTTATGGAGGTCTCTGTAAGGCCCCCTACTAAGTGATATGGGCCTACGAATCTCTATTCAACGTGTACGCAGCTGCGTAAACGTCTAACCACCCACTGTCTTAATTTGGGCCACCAGTTTCACTATCTATACACTTCAGACATCGAGAAAATATATATCGGCAAATTCAGGTGCATCCGGATGATTGGGATCTTCAGAGAATCATTTGGAGAACTGAACTCAATGAAACTCACATACATCAGCAAACTACAGTGGCGTATGGTTTAGCATGTGCCCCGTTTCTTGCCCTTCGTAACACGTAGCAGCTCTTCAAAGATGAAGGCTCCAGGTTTCAACTCGCTACAGCCATCTCAAGTAAAGGCAGATAGAGTAGTCACGTTAGACGTTAAAAATCAAAAAACTAGGAACCCGGGCTCTTTCTACCGATTTTAATGAAACCTTTTGCATTGTGTTGCCAAACATGTCTGTTAAAAAGTTAAACAAAAAATCTTGTACGCTAATTGTTATTTAGTTATTTAAGCCAATAATTATAAATTATTTCGTATATGCATATATTTCCAGAGAAGAAGGCAGTAAATTCTACTTTTTTTGTGTAATATGGGATACGAAGGAAATGAGGAAAACATTTTTACAAAAAAAAATGTATATTATTATGTTAATGCAAGTGTTAAATAAATTGTTTCCGAAAGTTATGATGGACAGTCGCGCAAGCGGCGCCGCAAAGCCTATGAGTATGCAAACTATCCATCCTCTTGAAAACGTTTTCAATACATATCTTTCAGTAAGAGGTTTTTTATTACTTATAATTGCACTTTTCTTGTATTCTTATTGACTTATGATCAGTGCTTTCAGGTTTACAGTACTGCGGTTGTACATTCTGCTTCCAGTAATGTCACATATCTTTCGGTTTTTGGTCATCCATCTTTAAATCACTTTGTTCAATTTTTGCATAATTGTTGATTCATTTTAATTTACCATCATTACCTTCTCAGTTATATAACAATTTTAATTAATTATGACATTTTTAAGCGCTTTCTTCTGGATGAAACACCCCACCCGAAATGGTTTTTCATGATTATTTCGGAAAGGGTGCATTGGGCAAAGAGGAAATTTTTCAGGCAACTTGTACATGAAGTATACATAAAAAACTATGGTATTCACTTTTTCTTTGTCGTCCATACTTTCCGAGATATACACCCTGGGAGTAGGGGGTGAGATTGACAGCGCGGGTCTCACGCTCCTGTCGTAGCTCACATCTCCAAATGAGATAGTTTTTCGATAACAGTGCATTGAACCTAAGAGATAGAGTGGAAAATTCTGCATAATTTCAGTAACATACACTTTTATACAGAAACGACCACATTTCGAGATATGAGCTACGAAAGAAGCGTACGGCGCGCGCGGTACAGCTCACCCCCTACTCCCAGGGTGAATATCTCGGAAAATATGGCCGACAAAGGAAACGTAAATATAATTATTTCGTCTGCATATTTTATGCACAGGTTGTCTAGAAAAATTCGATTTTCACCGATTTTCAAAATAATCATGAAAACCCATTTTTTGGGTGTATTTTCCACGATTTAAGGGTGTTTTCAACCTTCCCCCTGGGTCAAAATTATTTTTCCTCAACCGCTTATACCTTAAGGAATATGCATGCTCAATATTATTCATTTATTATAATTTTTTTTAAAGTTTATAAATGTTAAAAATTTTTGGTCCGCCATTTTGAATTTTTTTCCCCTAAAATTCA